>REGO01000132.1:4147379-4159226 GCA_010120015.1 Rhombomys opimus | reverse complement strand
TTGCTTTGAAAACACTGCTAGTTAAAGGCTTTCAGATGCTCTCAGTAGACTCCTGTCATGCGTTCAAAGTAATAAAATTTTTATGGCCTGAAAGCAGAAAGTTATTTAGACAGAAGAGGATGATCTATAAGGGGAACAGGATGGATGAGGAAAAATAGGGAGGGAGAGTGATGAGTAAGCTCCAAGAATGATCACACAAATATATAAACATAACATAATAATCTCTGTAATTTTGTATGCTAATTTAAGAACTAATTAATTACATACTTTAGTTAAAAGGAAATGACAATTGTCTTCAATTTAGACACATAAAATTTCAATTAAGATTCCCCCTTTTATAGGGATTAGGATCTTCTTTATTTAAGACTGTACAGACTGGTCAAAATAAATATGTAAGCTCGGTGCAATTCAATCGCTTTTCCAATGCTCCTTTTAATGTTAATGTAAAGTGTTTTGAAACTGAGTAATTGATGAATAGAAGGTTCTGGTGGGAGTCTTTAACTGATGATTTGAGTTTAGATACAGTGTCTGGACATCAGAAGATAGCTTTGTAATACTTTTTGATACTTTTTACTAATTTTAGAGTCTTGAGACTCAGAATAACCCATAAAGAGTCTTTATATGTTTATTGTAAACATATTTATGTGTTTATTTATATGTTTATGTTTATTTCCTTTGATTACAAATTTTGCTTTATTTTCCCTTAAAATTAAAATTTAAAATACTGTTTAAGTTTAAACATTACTCATTAAATATTTCCTTAAACCCCGAGGCATTTCTACAATGAAGTTGTAAGAATTAGCTTTTTTATATTATTTCATTTATTTTTTATATCAATTAGTTTATTCACTTTGTATCCCAGCTCTAGCTCCCTCCCTCATCCCTCCCAATCACTCCCTCTCTCCATCTTCTTTTCCCATACCCCTCTCCAATTCCACTAATAGGGGAAGGCCACCTCCCTTTATATCTGACCCTAGCTTATCAGGTCTCATCAGGACTGGCTGCATTGCCTTCCTCTGTAGCTTATTAAGGCTGCCTTCCCTTAGGGGGAGGTGTTCAAAGAGCCAGCCACTGAGTTCATGTCAGAGAGATTTCCTGTTCCCCTTATTAGGGAACCCACTTGGATATTGAGCTGCCATGGGTTGCATCTGTGCAGGGGTTCTAGGTTATCTCCATACATGGTCCTTGGTTGTAGTATCAGTTTCAGCAAAGACCCCTGTGCCCAGATTTCTTGGTTCTGTTGCTCCCCTTATGGAGCTCCTGTCCCCTCCATGTCTTTCTCCCCCTTCTTTTATAAGATTACCTTCACTCTGCCCAAAATTTGGCTATGAGTCTCAGCATCTGCTTTATTTGTAATAGTCAGAATCGGGATACAACCTAAATATCTCAATGGAGGAATGAATACAGAAATAGTCGTACATTTACACAAAGGAATACTACTCACCAAATAAAAACAAGGAAATCGTGAAGTTTGCAGGCAGATGGTGAAATCTAGAAAAGATCATCCTGACTGAGGTATCCCAGAAGCAGAAAGACAAACATGGTATATATTCACTTATAAGCGGATATTAGACATATAATAAAGGATAAATATTATAAAATCTGTACACCTAACTAAACTAAGCAAGAAGGATGATCAGTCTTCATTCAGAAAGGGAAATAGAATGGACATTGGAAGAGGGAGAAAACAGGGAACTGGACAGGAGCCTACCACAGAGGGCCTCTGAAAGACTACCCAGAAGGGTATCAAAGCAGATGCTAAGAATTAGCTTTTAATCATTACATATTATTTTAGATCAAAATGGTAATCTAGTTGTGATTTAGAAAAAAGTTCTAAATTTTCTGTTAATTTGTTACCAATTACCAAATATTATTAAATTGATTGCATATTTTTAAACACAAAATAGAGAAGTCAAAGGGAAATTTCCTTAAAAATAAAGAATCATCAAAAAAATGTGAAAATGCCAATCAATCATAAGATACATTTTTTCTTGATAAAACAGGGCCAGACGAAAGGGGAGGAGGTCCTCCCCAATCCATGGATTTGGAAAGGGGCAGGGAGAAGCTGAGGGAGGAAGGGTGGGATTGGGAGAGAATAAGGGAGCAAGACACAGCTGGGATACAGAGTTAATAAAATGTAACTAATAATAATAAGCAATTAAAAAATATTAAATTTATTATTTATACTTTAATCACTTTGTATCCCAGCTATGCTCCCTTTCTCTTCCCCTCCCAATCCCAGCCTCCCTCCATTATCTCCTTCAATGACCTTCCCCAAGTCCACTGATAGGAGAAGTTCTCCTCCCCTTCCCTCTGACCCTAGCCTAACACTTCTCATCAGGACTACCTGCATTCTATTCCTCTGTGGCCTGGTAAGGCTGCTTCCCCCCTCCCCCCTCAGGGAGAGGTAGTTAAAGAGCCAGCCACTGAGTTCATGTCAGAGACAGGCCCTGTTCCCATTCCTAGGCAGCTCAGTCTCCAAGATATTTATTTTGTAATAAAATTCATTAGAAAAATTTAGGGACAAAATTCCAATTATTAGGGCATGGCAAAATGGCTCAATGAGTAAAAGCACTTTTTTTTTCTTTTTTATTTTTTGGATGTCTTTCTTTTTTTAACTTTTATTAATTACACTTTATTCAAATTGTATCCCCTCCATAAACACCTCCCTCCTCCCCTCCTAATCCCACCTCCCTTCCCCCTTCTTCAGGCATGCCCTTCCTCAAGTCTACTGAAAGGGGAGGTCCCCCTCTCCTTCCTTCTCATCTTAGTCTATCAGATCTCATCAGGAATGGCTGCATGGTCATCTTCTGTGGCCTGGTAAGGCTGCTCCCCCCTCAGGGGGAGGTGATCAAAGAGGAGGCCAATCAGTTCATGTCAGAGACAGTTCCTCTTCCCATTATTATGGAATCCACTTGGACACTGAACAGCCATGGACTACATCTGTGCAGGGGTTCTAGGTTATCTCCATGCATGGTACTTGGTTGGAGTATGAGTCTCTGGAAAGACCCCTGTGTTCAAATTTTCTGGTTCTGTTGCTCCCCTTGTGGAGTTCTAAAGAAACTAATCAAGAGGTAGGACCCTGACTAAAATGCTCAATTCCCATCCCGAAAGGCAAAGAGGATGGACATCAGAAGAAGAAGAAAACAGGAAACAAGTTAGGAACCTGCCACAGAGGGCCTCTGAAAGCCTCTGCCCTATAGACTATCAAAGCAGAGGGTGAGACTTATGGCCAAATGTTGGGCAGAGTGCATGGAATCTTATGAAAGAAGAGGGAAATAGTAAGATCTGGAGAGTAAAAGCACTTTCTAAAGAGCCTGATAACCTTAGTTCTATCTCTGAAACTCATGTGGTAGGCAGAAAATCTTGACTCACTCAAGTTGTCATCTGACCTCTTTCTACAAAAAACGCAAGAATTTTTAAAAATTCTGAAAAAAAATATTATTGTTAGGTTATAAGCCCTCAAGTATGGCACCCCCAGTTACATAAAGAATTATCATATGATTCTGAAATTCCAGCTGTATCAAAAAGAATGGAAAGAAAAGGTCTAAATAAAAATTAATACATGATTGCTTATGCTAGCACCATCTAAGATTATCTTAATTTACAAAAATCCCAATATTCATCAACCTATATCAGAAGTAAAAACACATGTGTATTTGTATAATGTAATGCTATTTAGAAATCAAGACTACTGGGCTACTACATGCTATAACATGCATTAACATTGAAAGTATACACAAAGGTTAAAAACTGCATCCTTCTTTTAATAAAATATTCAAATAAGTGTATTCTTACATTAGGCTACACATAATATTTCCCTAAATATTTTTTAAAATTATCAAACTAAGAAAAATGAGAATTTTGTTATATGTTTATATCTTGATAAAAATGTTTTATTTTTATTTTTAATTATAAAATAAAATATAAGATAAAGCAAAACAATTAACCCATCAAAATTGGAAAAAGGAACAATCAGAAGAAAAAAATAAAAAGCCCCAAAGAAGACACAAAGATCAGGGACCCGTTCCTTAGCATACTCAGGAATCTTATAAGAACACTAAACTCTAAGTTATAATATGTATGCAAGGGATTGGTACAGACTCATGCAGGCACTGTGCATGCTGGCTCATGCTCATAAATTTTATTTAGAGTAGAAAAAAATGGACCTCTTTCATAATAGAATTTAACACCTTAGTATTAGGAAAAATATGCATTTAAATATTTCATGCCTAAATATTGGACACATAAGCTGTAGTATAAACATACCTGTGTTAAATATGCCACAATCAACTAGTGATCCATAAAAATTCAAGAAAATAGACATCTCATCAAAGTCAAAATTGCAGTTTTACAATAGAGTAATATTACCGATGATGCGATGGATTCTGGCAACAATTTAACTATATCCTAATATTTAAGTTTGCTGTTACAAAAAAATGTGTGATTTTTCAAATCAGGGAACTTCAGCCATTCTGCAAACAAACAATAGCATTTTAATTTTTTGGTAAGTAGCTGTACATTACCAATGAGAATGTGGAGTGCACAGTTTAGATCACAAAATTTGAAACGTTAAATGCTTTCTTTACTTTTGATACATTTCAAGAAAAAACAATCTAATCAATTACTCTTATAGCTTCATTGTGTTTATTTACTAATACATAAAATAATAATTACATTTTCCTTAAATAAGAAACAGACTCTAAGATGTGTCTTCATATTAACTACTCCAGAACTTTCTGGTAAACTGTCACTAGTGTTTCAGCTTCAATAATTGTTCCTATTAAAATTTAAAACACATTTTTATTTTTAAATTCATAATGCAGTTACTGAACTTTCTAGGTAAGTTGAAGCTATTTATAAAATATAATGACATTAATCTTCAATATATATAATTCTTATTTTTAACATAAACATTTACCCTGCCCACCAAATCTAGTATTCACTGCACATCAAGACCTATCAGGGAACAGAAAAGCATCTCTTTTCTGATGCCAGCGCACATGCTTTTGTAAAAAAGTCAGTGATGTGTGTCAGAGGACAGAGGACAATCCTCCCACTCAAATTGTATTCTCCTTTTTGAAGTGACATTTTTTCTTTGGAATTTTGAACCCTTAGTGTCTTGGATGAAGCCTGTTTTATTAAGAGATTTTAAAAATATTTTCTTCTATGGAAACTGTTCTTTGTACCCGTGTTTTGCAACTTGGCCTTCTAAATTAAAGACATTTGTAGTTTGCTTGTTTTGCCAAAACTTATAGGCATCCCCATAAACTAAATTTGTAAAAAAATTTTTAGAGTTGACTAGAATGCAGACATATATATATATATATATATATATATATATATATATATATATTCAGTATAATTTGTATTTTTCTTTACCAGTTTAGAACCCATTTTGAAAAACCATTTCTGAAGAGATATTTTGTCATCACAAAGCTGTTATTATTTTCACATTTTCCTTCAAAGGATGTGGATCTAGATGGTATTTTTATTTATTTATATGAAACTGTAAATGAAAGTGTAAATGGAAAGTTACGTTTTTTCCTATCCTTGTTGTCACTGAAAGCAACAATAACTTTATTTATTTTTTTTATGAATTAAGTTTTCTTTTTTTTTCCAAGGATAATATTTTTTATTTTTAACTTTATAAACATTATTATAAGAAACTTGCAAATATAGAAAAAGATCACAAACTCAAATTAACCACACATAAAGTCTACACAATGCCATGAGCCCCTGTATGGTTAGAACTGGCATTTGAGTTTGAGGCTGTGAGGCTTCACATTATTTTTTTTTTATTTTTATCAGTTACATTTTATTAATTCTGTATCCCAGCCGTGCCCCGAACCCTTGTTCCCTCCCAGTCCCTCCCTCCCTCCCTCATCACCACTGTGCCCCTTTCCAAGTCCACTGATAGGGGGGGACCTCCCCCCATTCATCTGATCCTGTTTTATCAGGTATCTTCATTGAGTTCCTGTTAGAAATAGTCCTTGTTCCCCTCACTTTGGGAAACCAATTGGTTACTGAGCTACCACAGGCTACATCTGAGCGGAGGTTCTAGGTTATATCCATACATGGTCCTTGGTTGAATGTCAGTTTCAGAAAAGACCCTGTGCCCAGATATATTTGGTCTTTGTGGAGCTCCTATCCTTTCCCCATCAGACTAACTCCCCTTCTTTCTTATGATTCCCTGTACTCTGCCAAAGGTTTGGTCATGAGTCTTTGCTTTGAAAACACTGCTAGTTAGAGGCTTTCAGATGCGCTCAGTAGACCCCTGTCATGCGTTCAATGCACGTCCCATCTGTCTTTCTAAACAATAACTTTAATTCTTTCTACTTTTGCCAGAATTTTTAAGAGAATGCTTTTTGTCTTGTTTGACTTAAGAAATGTACCCGTATATATGTTTTTCTTTTTGGGTCACATTTCATAGATGATCTCAAAAAGTATTAATTATTGAAACTGAGAGTAAAAACAAGGTACTCAGAGGAAAAAAATAAACAATATAAGTTAGTACCTCAAAAATTAATCTTCTCTAGCTATTATTTTCATTTATCTTCCCAATAATCTTTCCTGATAGTTGTCCGAGCATTTCAAACGCAGAACTGCATACTTGAAAACATTGCACTAAATTGTGGAAATGATGAACTGAGGGAATGAACCTAGGTATAGAGAAAGATCTTATCTCCCATGAAAACTGCTACTTCTAGTCACTCACACTTTGAAGGAGGATGATACTTGTTTATCAAGGACATGACGCTTAAGCGTCTTTGCTCATCTGTGCTCCTAACAAGCATGACTGATATCAATTCGGTAGCTTGACAGCATCCTTCTGCTTAGAGTCCTTTATTTGTGGCCTTAATTAAATTCTACATGGCACACATTGAATAGATCTGATGCCAGTGTCTGTCACTAAGATTAATTTGACAGGTTGACTAGCAGTGCACTCGAGGGAAAATTCTCCAGAAGCCAAGGAATCACAAAAAAATGAGATGTGGCTAAGACTGGAAGGCGATTCTTCACAAGTCTCTCAGATTTCTACATGTGTTCTGAGGAATTATGTTAACTATATTCTTCCTGAAATTTATTTCCAATGACTTTCTTAAGGCAAAAAGTTTCAAAAGAAAACAACAGTAAATAATATAAAAAGAAAGACAAGGTATGCTTATTTGTAATGGTAAAGCTCCAGGTGTTTTTTAATTAAATTTTTATTTTTCATATTAATTACAGTTTATTCACTTTGTATCCCAGCTATAACCCCCTCCCTCATTCCCTCCCAATCCCAGCCTCCCTCACTCATCTCCTCCAATTCCCCTCTCCAAGTCCACTGATAGGAGAGGCCCTCCCATTCTATCTGACCCTAGCTTATCAGGTCTTGTCAGTACTGGATGCATTGTTGTCCTCTGTGGCCTGGCAAGGCTGCTTCCCACTCATGGGGGAGGGGATGAAAGAGCCTACAACTTAGTTCATATAAGAGACAGTCCCTGTTCCTCTTACTAGAGACCCACTTGGATACTAAACAGCCATGGGCTACATCTGAACAAGGATTCTTTTTAAGGAAAACAATGTTCAGTTTCTGGTATTAACTGGTCCTTTTCACTTCTCCTTGTAGTGAATAATATTGGGAACTGGTATAGAAAATCCTGAAAGGGCTCTTGGAATGGTGGTGTTCTATTCTTTTCTGACACAGAAGACTGATGTCTTTGTACTGAAAAGATCAGATGAGAGCCAGCCTCTTTAGTCTACAAGATTTATGCTTCCTTCAGTGCTTTTTCTTTTGTCAGTCAGTGATAATAGAGGGTTTTTGGAGCACACCTTCAATCTCAACACTCGGTCGACTGAGTCGATTGCCACAAACCCAAAGCCCTTGGTACATATGACTGCAAGGCTTCTTAGAATATAGCATAGTCCTGTATTAAAAAAAAATGATCATGACTTTTACTATTACTTACCTTTTGCTTCTATAGCGGTGCTTTTGTTGTTAATTGTGTATATGCTCTCAATTGGTACATATTCTGGAAAAAAATTACTATTCTTTAACAAGCATTATTAATTTTTAAAAGTTTTCTGTAATTTACTGTGTATTTTCTTTTATTAGTTAAGAAACAGTAGCATTTCAAAAATTTTCAAGTTTATTTATTTTCAAGGTATTTTTTTTTGTTCCTTTTAAAAGATCTATATCCAAACATTTGTTTTTAAAGATTTTATTATGTGTCTTTCTCCATTTGATGGGGTTCTGGATTCTGGCTGGAGTCCTGGAACTAGGCTTCTAAACCCAGAATGGGGTTTGTTTTTCTTTTAGGGTCAGCAGAGCACCTTAGGGTGAGGTCCCTGAGCTAAGTCAGAATAAGGAAAAGGTTTTCCACAGAGTGTGGTTTAGCTCTTTTAGCATGAGGTTGCCTGTGGCAGTGGAAGCTCGGGTTTTCCAAAGCCTATGGGATACCAAAGTGTTACAGCTCTTGGTCTAGCTGCTGTGCTAAACAGCATAGATGTGCACAACAAGGCCCATGACTGAACAGCTTGCAGCTGAGACAAAGAGCCAGAGGACAGGCCCTGTGAAATGAGACCCAGTGGAGAATAAATGAAGAATCTCAGACAATCTTGAAGTGAAAAACCAGCAACCCTTATTCATGTGAAATCAAGGGCAATATAAACCCTAGGCAGACGGAGGGATTTTGAGAGTGAATATGTTTGATTTTCCAGGGCCAGGGTGTCAGGGATACTTAATGATCCTATCACAAGAAGGAAAAGACAACACTTAATTATCCTATGTGGGGGTGGGGGTGTTTCTAGGAATTTCTAGATGCTTGCTAGAGCAGCTTCCTTGTCATGGAAGGGCCTGGCCTGTAATCTGCCCTGCCTACTAGGTGACATTCCTTTGCAAGACCTTAGGACAACTTTGATCAAGGGAAACTCCTAGAAGCTCTTTGAGAAAATGGAGTTTATCATCACAGACCAAGTGCAAATAATTGGCTATCTGGAGATGAACAACTTCAACCTTAGGCAGCAGAGCACCACAGTTGTTAATTTATTATTGCGTGTAACATGTGTCTGATATGATTTTGGTGCATAAGACTGCAGTACTTTCAAAGGCCAAAAGAGAGGTCTATGGAGCCTCACAGTTGGTTGTAAGCTTCCTGATGTCGGTGCTGGGAATTGAACTTGTGTTTTCAGTTAGGTCAGTATGTGGTCCTAATTGCTGAGCCATCTCTTCAGCCTTAGGTTCTTGCCTCTTAATTGATATTTTTATGCTTAATCACATATTCCATAGAGTGAATATCTAATATCTTATCCTGTCATATTAAGGCTTGCTTTATTTTTGTTAATCCATTCAGTATTTGTTTTAGTTTTCTTAATTAAGGCTTTCTTTTGAGTAAAATATTTTTTCTGTTTTATCTTTTAAATTATTATAAACTCAATATCAATGATAATTTATATTTTGTTTAGAAATCCACAGTTTTTATGTGATGAAATAAATTTTTTGTTTATTTCTGGGGATGCCTTGCATTCATATTTTACTGTATAAATGCATACTCATGTAAAGAAATCTAAAGATTTCTTCATATGTGTCATAATGTTTTCAACCATAATACACTACAAAAATAAATCAGAACTATATGACCAAAATTTTCTGTGAAATTATCAACTAAATAATTATTATTGCATAGCTTGCTCTACTATGGGTTATCAATTAACAGTCATTTCATTTCAAATGGTATCATTCATTGATTTGCATAACTAAATTATTGATTTCTATATATCTTATGCAACTTATCTTATTAAAACATGAAGTTAAGCCTGCAAATATTACAAGCTTAATTGAAAATCTTAATTACCAGGATATTGAAAATCTAATTTTCCTTTAACTTTAAAAAATATTTCTAGGGCAGAAAATGAAAAGATGAAAATAAAGTGTTCCACCTACATAAAAGCATAATGTTATGAAACATTAAATCTGTTGCAGTTGGAAACACATTTATGGGAGGAACACTTACAATAAAATCACTCAGAGACTTTCTCCTTTTAGTTTGAGTTCATTTTTTTTATGAGAATAATGTTTCTAAAACAGCCAATGAGCCAATAAATGTCACTTATGGGTGACCAAAGACCACAGAGAATGCCAGGTGTTGTACCACCCTGAATGTTATTCTGCATTTCACGGAGCAGTACTCCTACTCTACGGATGAAGGAATTTGATAAGGAGGATATTTTTTAACCAGATGAGAGGTGCAAACTTCACATGTTCACATTTTACTTTTATTGCCAATCTGTGGTGTGTGTGTGTGTTATTTAAAATGTACCCAACAGACCTGGCAGAATTGTCATTCCTTGACAGTTTACCAGAAAGGGATGGACTAGATCTCAGTTTAGGCTCACTTAGATTTCATATTACATCACAATCTTCAGTGTCAATCGAGATGATTGAGTCATGCTTCCAAGCAAATACAACAGAGCCATTAATTACCATCTGTGACAATGACCGTGATAGTTATAAATGTCAAACTTCTTTTACTGAAAATAATTTCACTCACATGTTATATCCTGATTACAGTTTCCCATTCCTCTATTCCTCAGTTCCTCCTTACCTTCCCTCCCATCTGGATCCATCACCTTTTATTCTTTCATTAGAAAACAAAGAGACTTCTAAGGGATAATGGTAAAATAAAATACTAAAATGGAAAAAAAACCCACAAGAGAATTGGGCAAAACAAACACACAGAAAGAAAAGAGCCCAAGAGAAGGCACAAGAAACAGATAAACATTTGATCCTATACTCAGGAATCCAAAAACGCTAAACTGGAAGCCATAACACACACACACACACGTAATTGCATGCACACACACACACACACACACACACACACATATATATGTATATATATATATTTGTATATATGTACATGTGTGTATTAAGAAGAGAATATATAGTATATATTAAGTGAATATATTTGTTAAAATAATAAGATAAAATTTTTTAAAGATAAGAGCTCTTTTGTTTGAGACAGAAAACTCCATAACTGCCATCAAATTCATTTCCTCTTTGCCACTCAGTCTACTTTTTTTTTTGTACTTCAGAGATATTTTATTCGTATTTTTCTTTTTTCTTTTCTTTTTTATGTATTACAATTTATTCACTTTGTATCCCACCTGTAGCCTCCTCTTTCATCCCCTCCCAATCTACCCATACTCCCTTTTCTACTCTGTGCTCCTTCCCCAGTAAGGGGAATAGTGGCTGTCTCTGACATGAATTCAGTGGCTGGCTCTTTGATCACCTCCCCCTGGGGGAGGGGGGGGGAAGCAGCCTCACCAGGCCACAGAGGAAAACAATGCAGTCAGTCCTGATGACACCTGATAGACTAGGGTCAGATGGAAGAGGAGCAGGACCTCCCCTATGCAACCTATTTTTAAGAGTCATTACTTGGGCTGGAGAGATGGCTTAGTGGTTAATCACTCTGTCTCCTCTTCCAGAGGACCTGGGTTCCATTATGAGCACCTAGCTCATGATAGTCTATAACTTCATCCAGTTCCAGTGGATGAGACACCCTCATACAGATATACACACAGGCAAAATATCAATGCACAAAATATAAAATAAATACAAATTAAGAAAAAAAGAAGAGTTTTGTTTCCCCAGTGACACTCCATTAGAAGTAACTAAATTTTCTTTTTTTTTTTTAATTTTTATTTTTATCAGTTACATTTTATTTATTCTGTATCCCAGCCGTGTCCCGAACCCTCATTCCCTCCCAGTCCCTCCCTCCCTCCCTCCTCCCTACTGTGCCCCTTTCCAAGTCCACTGATAGGGGGGGACCTCCCCCCATTCATCTGATCCTGTTTTATCAGGTA
>REGO01000132.1:4111741-4140130 GCA_010120015.1 Rhombomys opimus | reverse complement strand
TGGTTGTACCAGTTTACATTCCCACCAGCAATGGAGGAGGGTTCCCCTTTCTCCACAACCTCTCCAGCATGTGTTGTCACTTGAGTTTTTGATCTTGGCCATTCTAATGGGTGTAAGGTGAAATCTCAGGGTTGTTTTGATTTGCATTTCCCTAATGGCTAATGAGGTCGAGCATTTCTTTAAGTGTTTCTCTGCCATTTGATATTTCTATACAGAGGGTTCTCTGCTTAGCTCTGTTCCCCATTTTTTAATTTGATTACTTGGTTTGCTGCTTTTCAGCTTCTTTAGTTCTTTATATATACTGGGTATTAGCCCTCTGTTAGAAAAAGGGTTGGTGAAGATTCTTTCCCAATTTGTAGTCAGTTGTTTTGTTTTGATGACGGTGTCCTTTGCTTTACAGAAGCTTTTCAGTTTCAAGTCTTTTTCAATCCGTACATGCATCATTCCCAGACATGAGACATTATAAGCTATAGGATTTGAGTTGCCTCACTGCATTTTGGTTTGGTTTAAGTTTGATTGTTAATATGCCTTATTTCTTAAACTAAAGAATAAGAATTACGTGAAATCTTTTTTATTTTATAGTTACATAATTTACAGAATTAAAAGACATTGAATTTTTTAAAAATATATTCTTTGTTTTTTATATAATTACACCCTTTTTTTTTCCTTTTGGCTTCCCACACTCATACTTTCTCTCTTTTCAATTAATGGCCACACACACACACACACACACACACACACGTTATATATATGTTATATAATATATTATATATAAAGATATGTTTTTCTTTATTTGTTATAATCTATAATAATGTGAAAAGACAGTTTCAATTTTAAACCACAAGGTCAATATTGACCTTTAGATATCCATGTGGTGAAATATCTCATTTGTTAATTTATCTATGAATAGCAGCACACTGTGAGCAGTGCTATTCCTTAGGTTGAATGCCGAACTAAGAATGAAAACAGCTGAGAATTTTACACACACAGATATAGACACACACACACATACATGTATATATATGTATGTATATATTGTATATATATAGGTGTGTGTGTGTGTGTAATATATGTAAAAAGAAAGAGAAAGTTGTGCTGAATATTTAATAGGGCTTTGCAAAGACTTTTAAATTTGTTCTACATTTCACATTATGAGACATTGGGCAAAAAATAGAAAGTTATGGTTTAAAATGATGTGCTTGTGTGTCAAATTAACAAAAGGTAGATTATAATGGCTTAATTTGAGTCTTTTTTTCTCCTTTTCATTGCATTTTTTTAATTTTTAAATTTATTTATTTTATTATTTATTTATTTTTTATTATTTTCTTTTTTATCTTATCTGTATGCCCCTCCCTCGTCCCAATCCTGCCCTCCCTCCTTTTTCTCCTCCCATACCCTTTCCTCAGTCCACTGGAGAGAGAGGTCTTCCTCCCCTTCCATCTAACCCCCTAGCCTATTAAGTCTCATAAGGACTGCAATGTCTTTCTCTATAGCCTGGTAAGGTTTCCACCCGGACAGGGGGAGATGATCAAAGAGCCAGCCACTGAGTTGATGTCAGAGACAACCCTTGTTCCCCTTACTAGGAACCCACTTGAAGACTGAGCTGCCTTGGTCTACATCTGTGCAGGCGCTCTAGGTTATCTCCATGCATGATCCTTGGTTGGAGTATCAGTCTCAGAAGTAATCCAATTAAAAAATGGGGTATGGAAGTAAACAGAGAAATCTCAATAAAGTAATATCAACTGGGAGAGAAACACAAAAAGAAATACTCAACGTCCTTAGTCATCAGGGAAATGCAAATCAAAATGACCCTGAGATTTCGAATTATAACCATCAGAATTGCTAAAATCAAAAACTCAAGTGACAACACATGCTGGAGAAGATGTGGAGAAAGGAGAACCCAAGATTCATCTATACCACCACTCATGGCCATATGTCCAAAATATGCTCAAGTATACAACAAGGATATGTGCTCAGCTATGTTCATAGCAGCTTTATTCATAATAGCCAGAACCTGGAAACAACCCAAATGTCTCTCAACTGAGGAATGGATACTTAATTTGTGGTATATTTACACAAAGGAATACTACTCGGAGATTTAAAACAAGAAAATAAATTAGCAGGCAAATGGTGAAATCTAGAAATGATCATCCTGAATGAGGAATCCCAGGAGCAGAAAGACATTCATGGTATATACTCACTTATAAGTGGATATTAGACATATAATATAGGATAGTCATAATAAAATCTGTACACCTAAAGAAGCTAAGCAAGAAGGAGGACCCTGGGTAAGATGATCAATCCTCACTCAGAAAAGCAAATGTAATAGACATCGAAAGAGGGAGAAAACGTGGAACAGGACAAGAGCCTACCACAAAGGGCCTCTGAAAGACTCTACCAAGCATGTTATTAAAGCAGATGCTGAAACTCATAGCCAAACTTTAGGCAGAATACAGGGAATATTATGAAAGTAGGGGAGAAATAGACCTGGAGGGGACTGAAGTTCCAAAAGGAAAGCAACAGAACCTAAAAATCTAGAGTCACATAAAAAATAGTTTGAACAACCCTGAGATTTCACCATACACCATCAAAATGGCTAAAATAAAAAACTCAAATGACAACACATGCTGGAGAGGTTGTGGAGAAAGGGGAACCCTCCTCCATTGCTGATGGGAATGTAAACTGGTACAACCACTTTGGAAGTCAGTCTGGCGCTTTCTCAAGACCCAGCTATACTACTGCTAGGCATATACCCAAAATTTGCTCAAGTACACAACAAGGACATTTGCTCAACCATGTTTGTAGCAGCTTTATTTTTAATAGCCAGAACCTGGAAATAACCCAGATGTCCACCAACGGAGGAATGGATACAGAAGTTGTGGTATTTTTACACAATAGAATACTACTCAGCAATCGAAAATGAGGAAATAATGAAATTTGCAAGCAAATGGTGGGATCTAGAAAAGATGACAGGAATCTACTGAGCGCATCTGAAAGCCTCTAACTAGCAGTGTTTTCAAAGCAAAGACTCATGACCAAACCTTTGGCAGAGTACAGGGAATCATAAGAAAGAAGGGGAGTTAGTCTGATGGGGAAAGGATAGGAGCTCCACAAAGACCAAATATATCTGGGCACAGGGTCTTTTCTGAAACTGACATTCAACCAAGGACCATGTATGGATATAACCTAGAACCTCCGCTCAGATGTAGCCTGTGGTAGCTCAGTAACCAATTGGTTTCCCAAAGTGAGGGGAACAAGGACTATTTCTAACAGGAACTCAATGAAGATACCTGATAAAACAGGATCAGATGAATGGGGGGAGGTCCCCCCCTATCAGTGGACTTGGAAAGGGGCACAGTGGTGATGAGTGAGGGAGGGAGGGACTGGGAGGGAATGAGGGTTCGGGGCACGGCTGGGATACAGAATTAATAAAATGTAACTGATAAAAATAAAAAAAAAGAAAAGATCATTCTAAGTGAAGTATTCCAGAAGGAGAAAGACACACATGGTATACACTCACTTATATAGACCTATAAGCTATGATAAACATAATGAAATCTATACACCTAAAGAACATAAAAAAAAAGAAAGACCAGCCTTAAGGTAATCAATCCTCCCTTAGAAAGACAACAGTGATGTGCATTGGACATAGGAGAAAACATGTAACAGGACAGGAGCCTACAGCACAGGGAGACTCTACCTAGCAGTGTATCAAAGCAGATACTACGACTCATAACCAAACCTTTGTCACAGTGCAGGAAATCATATGAAGGAAGGGGGAGTTTACAACGTGGAAAGGAAAGGAGTTCCAGAAGGACCAAATATGTCTGGGCACAGGGGTCTTTTCTGAGACTGATACTCCACCAAGGACATGAATGGATATAACCTAGAACCTCTGTTCAGATGTAGCCTGTGGTAGCTCAGTAACCAATTGGTTTCCCAAAGTGAGGGGAACAAGGACTATTTCTAACAGGAACTCAATGAAGATACCTGATAAAACAGGATCAGATGAATGGGGGGAGGTCCCCCCCTATCAGTGGACTTGGAAAGGGGCAGGGAGGAGATGAGGGAGGGAGGGTGGGATTGGGAGGGAATGAGGGAGCAGGATACAGCTGGGATACAGAGTTAATAAAATGTAACTAATAATAAAAATTAAAAAAAAGGAAAAAGATAGTTTGAATTTGAAACCACTAAATCAAAGCTGCCCTTTGGATATTTATGTGGGGAAATGTCTTACTTGTTAATTCATATGTAAATGACAGTCCACTGTGAGCAGTATTTTCCCTAGGTTGAATTCTGAACTAAGGATGAAAATAGCTAGCAGAGTCAAGCAGGTAGTGTAGGTGCATCCACTTGTTTCTCTTTTTCATGAAGGAAATTATTTTTGTATCTTTCTTTGAAGTTTATCTAATCTCTACAATTCTCAGTAAATATTTAAATATATGAAAAATCTCCAGAGATAAGTTTTGTTAGCAAATTGAAGTTTAAGTTGGCATTGGCTAACACCAAGAGACAATCTAAATTTTATGTACAAATGCTCCAACAGGAATACAATTTAAATGCAATTTTGCAGCAAGGATATTGGGAAACTCTTACAAACTCATTCTTAGAATTATCATCATGAAAATTGATACTATGGTTTTGGAAGTATATGTATATCTAAGATCCAACATTATCAACTATCAGCAAATATCATAGTAAAACTCATTTGGTAGAAGAAAGGAAGCTTATGAATCAGTGATAAATACGTATGAAAAGCACATCAATTGAAATAATCTAGTTTTAATGCATGGAACTTGTACAGTCCTATAGTCAAATACGTGTATTTGTATAGATTGACCATCCTGAATGAAAAGAGCTGAAATACAGCTACATATTCAAGTTTATAATTTTATGTAGTTACATTTCTATATTGATATGAATGTAGATTGCCATAGTTAATAGAGAATTTGCAAACTAAATGACAACATTATAATTATTTTAAACCCAATACACATAAAACATTAATATTAGTGGAGAAAATTTATTCTAAAGGATATGAATGGGGATTTTAGAGACAGTATCTTAAGTAAATAGTGATTTTCAAACATGAGAATCTCAAATAAGGAGAAGGCATTAGAGACAATCTAAGGAGCAGTATTTTAGCCAAAGAATTAGGCAGTCTGTGTTTTTAAAGGAGTGTGATGTCCAGTGCAGAGTAAATTATTTAAATGATATTTGTTTAAAATGTAGAAGTGGTAAGTTCTCATTTGTGATCTCAATACTCTGTGCTTTGCTATGGAATATTATATATATATATATATATATATATATATATATATATATATATATTAATTCCCATAGAGAATTTATGCATTAAAGCCTCTGGATATTGAACTAAATATATCTAAACTCATAACCTGTGATTTTAATGACATCTATATTTAGGTTCACACAGAATATCTCTCAGGCTGTGCAAATAAATTGGATTATGTGAATACATCTAGTCATGGTGTAGAAGTCAGGCATTACAAAAACCCTGGTAGAATTATAAAACTTGAAGGGACTTTACAGATTGTTTTCACCCATCTCAAAGTCTGTAAGAGTTGAAACTGAGGTTCAAAGATGTTAAACGATCTTAAACTCATTCTAATTGAATCAACAGATGTTATCATTTTCTATTCAGCACCTGCTTTAGGCCATTTTCAAACATCTGGCAAGAGAGACAAGCTATTTAAAAGAGGTCTTCACTAGCGATTCTGCTTGTCTTCAATGTCTACCCATGTATTAGCTGCAAACATCAGAAACCAAAGGACCCAGAACCTATTATCTCAACCTCCCACAGACAGGCGTTTGGGTAGACAGTTAACTCAGTTCAACAGTCTCTTGATGACTTTCCTCTCTGTAGTAAGCATCTTGTTCAACATGGCAGACCCAGTGGTAAACCCAGCAGTCAAGCCTTGTCTGCTCATGGTATGAATCCCAGACAAATGACCAAAAACGTAGGAGTAGAAAAAGAAATTAAAACATGAAAATCTGTATTAGATGGACCTACATGCAATTTAGAGTTGTATGTAGCCAGCATACTGGTCTGTTTGAGACTGCTTATGTAGAAGGTACAGAAATCTTAGACAGAAGAAGTTAGAGGCAGTTTGAAGAACAAGCATACTTTGTAAAATTTCAAGAATGCCTTTAAAAATCTTTTTAATTGAATTGTAACCTCGCCAGTACATCTATCTAAAGGCCTGCTGCCATTTTTGTCGCCTGTGATTACAATTTTGTCTGACAGATTGAGATGGCATGGTGTATTCTTGATTATCAAAATGCTCATGTAGTGTGGGGTTTTTAGTTGGTGAACATTCACGGTGTGGGGGAAAGCATGATACTTCCTGTATAATCTCAATTACCTTAAGTGTATGTATGCTTGTAGGATCTAGGACCACACACTGAGCTGAGCTGCTTGTGACCGGGTGACTTAGCTCTTGGATTCTTGTGTTTTGCTTCCTGTAATGCACATATTAAAAAATAAAAGGTTCTTTTAAAAGCTTAAAAAAATCTTTTTAATTTAATTTAATTTTTAATTTAATTTTATTTATTTTTATTTTTCCCAGTATTTAATTTTTTTATTTATTACAGTTTATTCACTTTGTATCCCAGCTGTAGTTCTCTCCGTTGCCCCCTCTCAATCCTACCCCCTCCCTCTTCTCCCTGCCACTTCCCCAGTCTAGTGATAGAGAAGGTCCTCCTCCCCTTCCCTCTGACCCTAGCCTATCAGGTCTCATCAGGCTGGCTGCATTGTCTTCCTCTGTGGCCTGGAAGTGCTCCCCTTCTTCCCTCAGGGGGAGGTGATCAAAGAGCCAGTCACTGAGTTAATGTCAGAGACAGCCCCTATTGCTCTTACTAGGGAACCCACTTGGACACTGAGATGCCATGAACTACATCTGCACAGGGGTTCTAGGTTATCTGTAGGCATGGACCTTGGCTGGAGTATCAGTCTCAGAAAAGACCCCTGGTCCCAGATTTTTGGCTCTGTTGCTCGCCTTGTGGAGCTCCTGTCCCCTCTAGGTCTTTCTATCTCACTCTTCTTTCATATGATTCTCTGCACTCTGGCCAAAGTTTGGCTATGAGCCTCAGCATCTGCTTCTATACCCTGCTGGGAAAAGTTTCTGGTTTCCCGCAGGCTCCAAGGCTAGCCTATTTTTTTTATTTTTACTTTTTATAGTTTATTCATTATATATGCTGATTGAAGCCCCCTCCCTTAACTCCTCCCAGTCCTACCCTCCCCTCCCTCTCACCTCTAACCCCTTAGTCCACTGAAAAGGGGATTTCTCCTCTGCCATCTGCCCATAGCTTATCAAGTTTAATCAGGACTGCATGGATCCTCTTCTTCTGTGGCTTGGCAAGGCCATATGGCCAGGGGTAAGTGATCAAAGAGCTGGCAACAGAGTTCATGACAGAGGCAACTCCTGCTCCCCTTACTTAGGAGTTCACATGGAGCTACCAATAGTTTACATCTGAGCAGGACTTCTGGGTCCCCTCCATGCATAGTCCTTGGTTGGTGCATCAGTCTCTGCAGGACTCCCTGGCCTCCAGTATTTTAGCTTTGTTGGTTTTCTTGTGAGGCTCCTGTCCCCTCCATGTCCTTCTATCTCTTCTTTCTTCCGCAAGTCTCAGGAGCTGCACTCTGCCCAAAGTTTGGTTGTGGGTCTCTGCATCTACTTTGATCCCCTGTTGGGTAGAGGCTTTCAGAGGACCCTCTACAGTAGGCTCCCATCCTATTCCCTCTCTTCCACATTGCTGGTGTCTATCCTGCTTGCCATCCTGAGTGAGATTTAAGCATCCTCCCCAGTTGTTTAGCTTTTTTAGGTCTGTAGCTTTTTGTATGGCTATCCTATATTTTCAGGCTAACATCTGCTTATAAGTGAGTGTATGGCAAACATGTCTTTCTGTTTCTGGGTTACCTCACTCAGGATGATCTTTTCTAGTTCAATTTCTTTGCTTGCAAATTTCATGATTTCCTTGTTTTTAATAGGTGAGTAGTATTCCGTTGCATAAATGTGCCACAGTTTCTCTATCACTCCTGGGTTATATCTGAAAGATGCCTCACCATTCAACAAAGGCATTTGGTCAACTATGTTCATAGCAGATTTATTTGTAAGAGCCAGAATCTGGAAACAACCTAGTTGTTCCTCAATGAAGAATACCATAAAAAAAAAAAAAAACTGCAAAAGGCATTTTTATTTTCAATGAACTTCTTGTGGTTTGCCAAAGTAGAACATATTTTTCCTCAGTGCACAATTTTATGAGCTCAGGTTACTTTTACTTATATCTTGTCAACACACACTTGTCATTTACTAACGTTGTTGATGGATACAGAATACAAATACATTTTATTTTTTTATTTTTATTATTAGTTACATTTTGTGAACTCTGTATCCCAGCTGTATCCCACTCCCTCATTCCCTCCCAACCCCTCCCTCCCTCCCTCATCTCCTCCCTGCCCCTTTCCAAGTCCACTGATTGGGGAGGACCTCCTCCCTTTTCATCTGACCCTGTCTTATCAGGTATCTTCAGGACTGGCTGCAAAGTCCTTCTTGTGGCCCAGCAGGACTGCTCCTCCCTTGGGGGACAAGGTAGGGAGGTAAAAGAGCATGCTATTGAGTTCCTGTCAGAAACAGTCCCTGTTCCCCTTACTATGGGAAACCAGTTGGTTACTGAGCTACCATGGGCTACATCCAAACAGAGGTTCTAGGTTATATCCATACATGGTCCTTGGTGGACTATCAGTCTCAGAAAAGACCCCTGTGCCCAGATATATTTGGTCCTTGTGGAGCTCCTTTCCTTTCCACATCATACTAACTCCCCCTTCTTTCATATGATTCCCTGCACTGTGACGAAGGTTTGGTTACGAATCTTAGTATCTGCTTTGATACACTGCTAAGTATAGTCTTTCAGAGGCCCTCTGTGATAGGCTTCTGTCCTGTTACTTGTTTTCTCCTACATCTAATGTAAGATGATCAATCCTCACTTAGATAGACAAATACATTTTTTAAGACAAATGTATACAGGAGACTTCATTTTAAAATGTAAATGCTGAAACTTCTGTTGCAAGCCTATATACTAACAGACTACCCATATGACATTTTCTTGTGAGTCCTAACTTCAAGTGAAATTCATTCCACTCTAGGATACAAGCTATTAAAAACCATCTTTCTGCCTCATGGAGTACAATACATTTTGTATCCTTGCTAAGTCTCAGTTCTATGCATATGTAATTCTCTGCTTATATTTAGCCTATACTGTATTTGTAGCCATTGCTCTGTATTCTGGTCAGCTCCTCAGTAGCGCAATCCATGAACCATGCTACTAACCAACCCAGTTCAGGGCTCATGAATTTTACTCTCTATAGTAATAAAATAGTCTAAGTGTCCATATGTAGCCCTATAGTAACTTCATTCTGCCTGTGGTTAGGTAAGTTTTGACAAAAGACTTTTCTTAAATTTTCACTCTCTCTCTCTCTCTCTCTCTGACCCTTCTTCCCTTCTTCCCTTAATCTCTGCCATTTCTCTCTATCTCTCTATCTCCCTCTTTCACTTTGTCTCTCCCTTCCTCCCTCCTGAGGTTTCTCCCTTCTCCTTTCCTCCCTTCCCTTTCTCTCTGTCACTCTGTGTGTCTCTCTCTGTTCCTCTCTCCTTCCTGTGTGTGTCAAGGTATATATAATAATGTTCAGTATAATTTTATAATATTATAATTTAATAATGTTCAGTATAATAGGTGTTCAGTATAATTTTCATTAAGTTTAATCATTAAATTTCTAACACTCTCAGAAGAAAAATGGCATCTAAGTCACTAATAAAAAACTTACTATCCATTTACTTATTTAAGACAAAGTATTATATATCACCTAAAAGAAACAAAAACTCTTAATATTAAGAAATCAGGAAGTATTTTGTCGATACATTTATAAATACGGATTTCTTATTTACAAAAAATGGTTGTAATTTCTGAGATGTGTATACCTAGAGATTAGGTTTACTCTCATGCAAACTTTATTAATGTGTGTAGTGTCCCAAACAAAACTTTAAGGAAAATATGACTTCTTACCAAGTACTTAGACTCAGAAATTGCTAATATTAACGAATTCTACTCTATCTACTATTGTTTTTTAATCACCATCAAGAAGAACATACCATTAGAGATAACAAATTAACAACACAGATATAATCATATATAAAGAGAACAAAATTGGTTAAGTTCTTTGAATTGGTGAATTATTGCTTAAGTTTGGAAGCATTTAAACCTTTTGCTTAGTGAATACTTAATATAAAGAGAAGGAATGAAATATTGTGGATATTATACTGTAATGCTTATTGGATGGAGTTCTTAGAGTAAACACACCAGTAAATACTAAATACCTTCAATGAGACTTTGATTCAGGAACTTCCTTACAGTTTCTTTGGAACGTAAATGATATGTCCATAAACCAAGACATTATACAGAAGGCATAGATGGTCTGAGCAATTTAATTTGAGCAATACTCATGAATTAAGCCTACTTCTTTCAAGAAAGTTAAATGAAATGCTAGATTTTAATGCAGATTTAATTCACATTTCATCCTATTTGAGTATGACAAGTGTGTTGACACCTGTCAAGTTTCTTATTAAGTGAAGAATAATAAAACATGTAAGATTCATATAAAATATATATTTGTATATATGCAAATATATTAAGAAAAAAGAAACTAAAATGTTGCTTCGCTTATTTAAAAAATATCATTTTCCTTTTTCTCAGTAAACCAGAATGAATTCACAAATACCTAATTTCTAATAGATAAATACAACAAAATTAGGAAGAAACAATCAGATAATAATTTTGATAGTCCATTCTATGGTGCAACTGTCAAATTTTTATTTAAATGTATGAAATTTTATCACATATTTGTGGGAATATAAAGACAACATACACATTTTTTTTCAAAGATATTTTTAAATCCAAGACCCTCAAAAAGCTTGTTCAAGAAAATAAAATACTTTCGAGGTTTTGTAACACAAACATGATCTTGTTATCTTGCTGTTACAAGTTGCTTCTTCCCTTAAAGCTGGGCCTCATGTT
The DNA here is from genome assembly GCA_010120015.1 of Rhombomys opimus. Lineage (NCBI taxonomy): Eukaryota > Metazoa > Chordata > Mammalia > Rodentia > Muridae > Rhombomys > Rhombomys opimus. The sequence goes on along the minus strand of REGO01000132.1, from coordinate 4,129,039 downwards.
TTCAACAAGCCAATGTCCCAAAAGTCAGGAAACACTAGTTTGTCCTTTTAAACAGCCACTTGTGTCTGGGTCAGTTTCAAGTGAATCATTGTAAAGCACTGGTTGGACAAACCAGCCAACAAGAGCTACAGAAATCAACCTTGGGCTGGACCATCTGTGTGACAGTCATGACTCCAGGTCAAACATCTGCTTTGTCAAACAGACTTCAAATGACATCTGTGTAATTGCTTTTTGATTTGCAGGGATAAAATTGCAGAATATTTTTGCAGTCTAAAATTATTATACACCCATGCAAACTTAACCTAAATCTAAATTGCAAATACATTTAAAATCATGTAATAGCTCAATTACTTCATGCCAATTTTAATATTTGTAGGGTTAAAAAGATTAGTTGATACCCATGTACTAATTCCTGTAAAGATTTAATTACATAAAGTTGACAACAATATGAAACTAATGGTTTACACTCACTAGATGGTTCGTATATATTGCTAAGAAAGAAGAGAACTGTTCCAATACTATATTAATACTGACATTATGAAGGCGTTTTTCCTGTTAAAGGTGGTCAAGAATAGCCAAAACTTACAAATTCCCTTCATTTTCTAAGGTTCTAATTCTGACATATCTATTCATCTTATTTTTTTATCTACAAGTTTTAATATTCTCATACAAATGTCTTTTCACAAACTAAGACCTGTGTTTCTTAGTATATTTATAGTACTGCTTATTAACAACATAGAGAATGTTTAAAATGTAGTGGAAAAGAATGCTAAATTAATTCATTAAGCTAAATTCTAATATTCTCATTAAAGAGAGAAACACACACACACACACACACACACACACACACACACACACACACAGCTATTCTCTGCATGTCCTTCCTAGATATTTTCTGCAAACGACTGAGGAAATGAGCTTCCTATCTTCTCTCTCCAGTTTCTTTTAGTTACTTTGTGGCCTATTTTGAGAATCCTGGGGATTTGTAAACAGCATTGCTTTTTTATGACTACTTTGCAATTATCATAAACATATATGTAACCTAGCACTGCAAAAGAGTAGGATTTAAATCCTTCTTCCTCCGAAGTCATCATTTTGTACCAACCAGAATCAATAAAAGATTTTAAGAGACAAAAAAAAAAAAAAACCAAAAACCAACAGTGATGTCTATTTTACACTACAGTGCTGATAATAAATTTTATCTTTCAAAGTGAAATTTAATAAACTGCATAAAGCTTCTGAAGTTACAGTCCAATAATCAAATGAACATTGATATTATAAAACATCTCTTGTGTGTAATAAAAATTAGAATAAAAAATAAGATAAGGTTAAACAGAAATTTAAAAAAATAATTCTATATAAGAAACTAGAATGAAAAATTTTGCAGACTACAACTATTGTTTTTCTATTCCACAAGTCGAAGGTTACAAAAGATTAACTTTCTCATCTTTTAGTAATTACAATTATTTCTATATCACAATACATTTTATCAATATACTAATAACAAATTCTTCATAGTGTCATATATAAGAAATAACATATTATTTAAAATAACACATTTAGGGTTTATAAAACATTAAGTTCAAAACATATTGATGATAAAATACTCTAAATATTTGATTGAATGATTTTTAGCAAAATTCATCTTTTAAAAAATGCATGACTAAATTTCATATGTAGAGTGTATAGGTAGTTTAAGAGACACAATTCAAGGAATTATGATTTAATTTAATTTAACTCAGCCTCTATTTATATATGTAACACTGAAGAAAACAAACACATAGCAATTTTCTTAAAAATAATTCATACTAACTGACATTCAACCAAGGACCACATATGGATATAACCTAGAACCTCCGCTCAGATGTAGCCTGTGGTAGCTCAGTAACCAACTGGTTTCCCAAAGTGAGGGGAACAAGGACTATTTCTAACAGGAACTCAATGAAGATACCTGATAAAACAGGATCAGATGAATGGGGGGAGGTCCCCCCCTATCACTGGACTTGGAAAGGGGCACAGTAGTGATGAGGGAGGGAGGGAGGGACTGGGAGGGAATGAGGGTTCTGGGCACGGCTGGGATACAGAATTAATAAAATGTAACTGATAAAAATAAAAAAATAATAATTCATACTAGTCAATCCATATTTTAATGATTTATGCTTACTTTTGAGAGTTGATATAGACTTGATTTTAGCTGTCAATACATGGAAATAGTAGCTAGATTTTGATTAATGACTAAGAAGTTATTGAAGTAAAGCAGAAAAGTAATTTCATAGTGGGTAATGGACTACTGCAAATTAAACATTTATTCCAGCAGAGCTAAAAGAAAAATCACAGTTATATTAAGATTACTTGCTGTAAAAAGAAGAAGAAATAATAGAGGAAACATAATTATCTAAAATGCAGTAATACCGAGACATCTGAAAAACCTTTGAGTATATTTTGTAAGGAATGATATTGTAGGGTATACCATTTAGATGATAGATACATCATGTTATAGCTTGATTGATTTAATCAGGGACTAAATGAGAAAGTGTGCTGGGTAGTTTTATGTCCACTTGACACAAGCTAAATTCATCAAAGAGTTGGGGACCTTAATTAAGAAATGCCTCTATAAAATCTAATTGTAAGCAGGCCTGTTCGAGTTCCTGTCCTGACTTCCTTTGATGAGGAGCAGTGATATGGAAGTGCAAGCCAAATAAACCCCTTCCTCCCTTACTTGCTCTGCTCATGGTGCTCATCACAGCAATAGAAACCCTAAGACAGGGAATAACATGCCAAATACATATGTCTTATTACTTTGATGTCCAGCCCAATGCTCAAGACATTTTATACTTTTATATAGTTCTGTGAAATAACTTGTCTACTTCTCTGTTACTAATCAACAGCAGACAAGATTTTGTGCTGTTTGATGGTAGAAACATTTTTATTACACAAATACATATACAAATACATGGTTATTGCCTGATCGCATTTACAGTAATGTTTTGCATTTTTAAAAAGTACAAGGGGCAAGAAAGATGGCTCAATTGGTAAAGTGTCTGCTACCAAACATAAGGACCTGAGGTTGGATTCCTAGTATCCACGTAAAAAGCCATAGTGCTGTACATTCGAAATGAGTATGCAGGGGAAGTTGAATCAGGCAGTTCAGCTCATTGATCAGCCACTCCAGCTGAATGTTTAATCTTAGAGTTCATTTTCAAAGTCTTCGTCATTATTTATGTAGGCTTCACTGCACAGATCTTTCATGTCCTTAGATAAAATTATTATTAAAAACTTACTTATTAAATAGCTACTGTAAATATATTTGCATTTGTAGAATTCTATTTTGATTGATCAATGATTAGGAGATAACAAAACAACTTTTTCTACGTAAGGAGGGGTTTTTTTTGTTTTTTTTTTTCAATGTAAAACCTTGAAGATAGTTATAGAAAGGGATTAACGTTTCATAGATAATTTTCTTAGAAAGGTTTTTGTGACATGGAAGGCAAGAAAAGGTATCTTTATTGTACTCTACCCAGAATAAAAATCTTATTCTTTGTCTATTCTCTGCAAATGCTATAATTCTGATACATGTAGCACCATAAAATAAAATAAAAATGCAAGGAGTGGTAGGCTGAGTAGCTGAAGCAGGATTACTGAGACCGTCAAGCCAGCTTCCCTACAAAGAGAGACCATGTTCAAAGTAATAAATAAGCAATAAAGGAACATAAAGGGAAATGTGAATTAGACCTGAAGGGCTGCTTTGATTATCCAAAATACTCTGTATCCTCTTCCCAATTAAATACATTACAAGCACATTCTCTCTTTAAACAATGACAGGTAAAATGAAGAAGCAAATACATTGGGAAGTGAAAGAGAATATATTACTAACCATACCAGATCCCATTAAAAGAAAAAAGACAATATTAGATAGGTCACTAGGGTTTCTACTCATCTATACTCTGTGCAAGGATTTCTTATCATTCATTCCTACTATGTCACACACACCTTCTATTATGTGTCTTCACAGCTTATGTTAAGTCATATAATTTCAATGAACTGTGTGTTTTAAAGAAAAGATGAAATTTTAATGAATTGTGTGATTTAAAGGTCAGATTCTTTTGTGATTACTTCTGAGACTAAAGGAGGATTACTAAGTCCTTCAAGATAGCCTTCACAACAAAGAGAGACCATGTTGCATTTATGTATCTGACTTTTAGTTCTAAAGAATTATTTACAGCTCCATTGCTGGTGAAAATGTAAGCTTGTACAACCATTTTGGAAATCAATCTAGCGCTTTCTCCAAAAATTAGGAATAGTGCTACCTCAAGATCCAGTTATACCATGCTTAGGCATATATCTGAAAGATGCTCAAACATTCAACAAGGACATTAGCTCAACTGTGCTTACAGAAACTTTATTTGTAATAGCCAGAACCTGAAAACAACCGAGATGTCCCTAAACCGAGGAATAGATATAGAAATTGTGGTAGATTTACAAAATGGAACACTACTCAGCAATTAAAAACAAGGAAATTACAGAACCAAGAAATCTGGGCCCAGGGGTCATTTCTGAGACTGATATTCCAAACAAGGACCATTCATGGAGATAACTGAGAACCCTGCACAGAGGTAGCCCATGGCAGCTCAGTCTCTAAGTGAGTACCCTAGTAACGGGAACAGGGATTGTCTCTGACATAAACTTAGTGGCTGGTTCTTTGATCACTAACCCCTGAGTGAGGAGCAGCCTGGTAAGAAAGACAATGCAGCCAGTCCTGATGAGACCTGATAAGCTAGGATCATATGGAAGGGGAGGAGGACCACTTCTATCAGTGAACTTGAGAAGGCACATGGGAGGAGATGAGGGAGGGAGGGTGGAATTGGGAGGGGATGAGGAAAGGGCTGCAGCTGGGATACAAAGTGAATAAGCTGTAATTAATATAAAAAATTAGTTCACAAAAACAACAACAGCAAGGAAATCATGACTTGCAGGCAAATTATGGTAACTATAAAAGATCACTCTGAGTTTGGTAACCCAGAAGCAGAAAGACACACATGATGTGTACTCACTTATAAGTGTATATTAGCAGTATAATATAGGATAAACTTATTAAAATCTATAGCCCTAAAGAAGCTAAACAATAAGGAAGATTCTATTCTCATTCAGAAGGAAAATCAGGATAAAGATCAGAAGTGTCAAAAGAGGAAAAGCAGGATGAAAGCCTATAACAGAGGGCCTCTGAAAGACTTTACCCAGCAGGGTATCAAAGGAGATGCTGAGACTCATAGCCAAACTTTGGGCAGAGTGCAGGGAATCTTATGGAAAAAAGAGGGAGATAGAAAGACTTGGAGGGGACAGGAGCTCCACAAGGAGACCAACAGAGCCAAAAACTCTGGGCCCAGGAGAGCCTGCATAGACTGATGAATCAACCGAGGACCTAGCTCAGACGTAGCCCATGGACAGCTCAGGGTGTTCTCTAGTAAGAGGAGCAGGGGAAGTTTCTGTCATGAACTCAATTTTCTGTTCTTTGATCACCTATCTCTGGTGAGGTGGCCTTAGTAGGACACGGAGAAGGAAGATCCAGAGTCCTGATGAGACCTGATAGGCTAGGGTCAGATCTTAGGGGAAGAAGACCTCCCCTATCAGTGGACTAGAAAAGGGACATTGTAGGGGAAGAGGATGGGAGGATGAAACTAGGAGCTGTTGAAGGAGGGGGCTACAGCTTGGACACAAAGTAAATAAATAATAATATTTTTTAAAAGAATTACAGGAAAATATTTACAAATAAATATGTGAAATCAAAGAATTAGTATCCATACTATCTAACTGAATTAGTCCACAAATCAATGAAAAAAATTAAATAATACATTTTAATATCAAACAATAGATAGTTGTTGTGATTAAAGTAATTAAGAAAATGAATAACCAGTAAAATATAATAAACTATACTCAAATCAAGTTTTTAAAGATTGTCTTTATTATAAAACCATTGTATTTTCTTTTAAAGTTTGCATTATTGACTTCACATGTATATCTTTGAATTTGTGTTCTGCTTAAGGTCAAAGAAAATAATTTCATTACATCTTACTTCATCAAAGAATTTACTCTGTGATAAAAATTAAAGATGTATTTAGATTTCATTAGATAGCAAAAACATTGCAATTTGAATGTACCAGACAACACAAAAGAATGCCGAATTGCATGAGAATTTTCTTTTATTGCCCTTGAGTAAGCAGGAAAATGTTAATGGGAGTTCTTCAAAGCAAAGGATCAAGTAGGTGGGTAATATCCATCAGTCCCAATTCTCCTCCAAGGAAGGTACAAATTAGATCCTGTTCTTGCTGGCATGGCATCCAAATTTAGAGGCTCAGTGACTTCCTTTCCTGTCTAAGACTGATTCATGGGTGACTTTGAGCAACTTACTGAAAAGTACGTGGTGTTAGTAAGGCTATTGAAGAAATGAATTTTAGGTGCCAAAATTAGAGGGAAATAATCTGATATTTACATTTCATTTTTATTTCTAGATAAAAATGTTATAGCTTGCAGAAAACCTACTTAACTAAGATTTGTACTGAAGTTTACGGGTAAAATATTTGACAGAAACGTTTGTAGTCTGTGGGATTTGAAGTGAGGTAAGAATTTGTTTACTTCCCCTGCTGACTTACTTTCCAGGTCAGATGCCTCTATTTTGACTTTTGCCAAGAGTAGAGACATTTTGGAATAAAAGTATAGTTTGTTTCTTGTCCTCTATACTTCAGTATCAAATATGAAGTATCATGGATAATTTATTTGAGTCTTTCAAAAACAAGAAAAAAAGAGAAAGGTGCATTGGGAAGAGCTGAGAAATTCGTAAACATTGAACTTGTACTCATTTTGTTTCACAGAGTGTTTTCATACTAAACAGATCCTTGTTGACACCTTATTAAAAGTTAAACATTGTATAGTTCTTGAAAACCAATGTCAAACTTAAGAATCTACTGGGTTAAAGAAAGGATAAGTTTGATAAACAGTACCTGTATCATATACTAACAATGTAATAAACTTTTATGACTCTTCCTTGATCTAACTGTACAATGTATTCACATAGGATTGCCTTGATGGATAAAATGGTAGGACTTATGATTATCTTATAAATATTATTTAAATATATTTGAGCACCTAATATATGTTGCTTCATTGTGAGTACCTAAATTGTATAAATATTCTGCATCTAACCTCCTAGAACTTTCCAATCATTGAGCATGGAGAAAGATCAGGTGAAATTCTCTCTGGAGGAAGTATGGACTGCATGGTAGCTCAGAGCTGATTTCAGAAATCAGTCAACCCAGGTTTTAGATCTCCTATATGGTACTTTCCAATGCTTTTAAATTAACATATATTTTTTCTCATGTTTATTTAGCTAGAAATGTAACACCTGATTTTTTGGAAGCTGTTCTGTTCTCCAGATATTTATTATATTATCAATTATATGTGTATGGATGATGTAGTATTGTGAGGTAACTTGTCAGATATTACCAGGCCTAGAGGATTTTGGAGATAGACCTCATCCATCAACTTATAATACCAAGCTTTAAAAGTATAACATGCTAATAAATCATCAAAGGAAGAGGACTTGAATCATATCTCTGGCCTTAGCTGGAAGTATGAAATCTGAACTTCTCAGTAGGGCCATAATTTAACACGATCTAACTTGGATTCAGGAATCTCAAACTTTATAATATTACTGTACAGCAGAGGTCTTCTGTTAAAGAACCGTGTTTTACTGCTACTCATTTCTGTATCAGCCAGATCAAATGAGACCATCAAACACATATAAGGCCCAAAGTCCCTCAAGAAAGGGACTTTTTGTTATTGTCCCAAACACTTTACATATATCATAAAGTCTGCTTAAAATGAAGTCTTTGGAGATCCTCTGCTCTTACTTTTTGAGAGAAGACTTTCATCTCATTGATTGGTTAAAACCTGCTCAAGGAGATAGAATTCACACCTAAGACTGATAACTAGACAGAAAGCCCATGACTGGGTAGGACAAAGGCCCATGTGGTAAACCTACTGCTTTTTATTGCTAATACTTATACCTATACGTTTGTGCAGCTTTCAACACTTACCATAGAGGCTTATTTTTCCAATAGATGATCATAAACAAATTTACAATTGTTCAATGTGCAAAAATAAGAGCCTGTGTAAGAATCAGCCATAATAAGTTCAGGGGACTTTTAAAAAGGGGGGCAAAAAATTGCAAGATGCTTGCTGCAAAACAGTGTTTTCCAGACATAGCAGGAAGTTGGTATACAACTACTTACAGTGTCCTTGTCTGTATGCATGAAGATCAAGCTACACAAAACCCAAGTATGAATCAGGGATACACGCATGAAATTCTACTCATCACTGAGGTGCTATTGGAAGTTGTTGGCTCTTATGGTGAGGAAAATTACATTTTTCTCCTATGTAGGCCTATGGCCTAGTCAATGGCCTTATACTCACGCACATTCTGGCAACACTAAATGGACAGTGGCTTAAAACAAGCACATAAATTTGAAAGGAGAAATGACGGCGAGAAGCATAGAAGAGTTGGAAAGGGGAAGCTGGGGTAGATTTGGTCAAAACACATTGCATATCACTTGAGAAATTCTCCAACAGTAACATTGGTGTGAGTTTAAACAGGCTTTCATAAAATGAAAGATATAGTTTCTCTTACAGAAGATGACTTATTGTAAAAAGCAAAGAATGATACATCAAATAATTAGACATTTCAAATCTAAGAATTGCAACACGTACACTTTCAAATTATAAGGCTTTATGGGTTTTAAAAACAAACAAAGACACACACACAGACACACAAACACATACTTCCATGGGAAATAAAACTGTCCGAATTTAAAAATAGGATCAATATTGTGTTTCTACTTGAGGAGGATGTTTGTTTTGAATAATTTTAATTCGTCAATATTTTTTCTAATTAGCATTTTACAATTATACATACAATGATGAAGGGGTCTTTTAAGGAAAAAGCATTTTAAGTTGTTTCAGAGTAATTAAAGCAATAATGAAAGAAAAATAGCATAGAATGCACATAATACTGATTATCTAAACTATGGGTTGTGTGCATATGCTCATTTTGAAACTAAGCACATTTCATTAAACATTAATTAACCTTGGTAACAAGTACTTTTTATGTTCAAATTTAAATCAATACAATACAATAAACTTGCTTTTGTCTAACAATTACTTCTTTTATGTTTTCTGCCTCATCAGCAGGGAGAGCATGATTGCTAAAGTTTGAAATTTTATGCATGGCCCCTTTCACTGTTCTCCTGACCTCCTACCTGAAGCTCCAGTTAAATTAGAGCTACTGTAGTGAGAAGTCAGAATTGTGTGGTGGTTATTTGTGCTCGCTAGAACAATTTATATTTTTAATTCAGATGTCAAATGAACACTCTAAGGTTTCCTTGAATTCTCAACCCGGGAAAGGTGTTTTTTTCTTAAATAGAACATATCCATTCATAGATTGTGTTAAAAATAGAATATTTTAAAAATTATAGGTCTTGAGTATAATGAAACAATTTCTACACTTAAACTAAGTGTCATACTACTGTACAATTACTAACCAATTGATAAATATCATTCAGGAGATTTCAACCATTTAGAGACCAAGGCATGATTTCAAGCTGGGTCAGAAATGAAGGCATACTTCCAACTATAATGCTGGTATTATGTATTGATGAATAGGATAAATACAGCATTAAAATTCACATTCTGAAATATTTATAAATAAAAACAGCAACAAAACAAATAAACAAAACCCCCCAAAAGGCAACAACAAAATCAGAACAATGTCTGCAGACTAAAAAGATGATGAAAGCCTCTACAAAGTGGTAGGTGCTCTCCAGTCCCAACTAATAGTCTCGGCGCCCTCTGGAGGCTTTCCGAAGTAATTCTAGTCCCTGCTGTTTGCAAGCGAACAAAGACAATAGAACTTCAATTTCTAAAAGAAGCTTTTTAGTCAGTGGCAGCATCCTGGCAACAGCAATTTGCAAACCATGCCCTTTATTAAAATTCACTGTTGCTTTCAGAGATAGAGAACTATAATTTGAGAGATGAGAGCAAGACCAAGAAGAAATAACATTTTATATAATCACTTTAAAGTGCTATATAATTAAACACATGTGCAATTAATTTTAAGCAAAAACAGCAGCCATTATGCAGTGGAAAGTTGCTCTGTACCAGCCCTCGCTTATAACAACAGGATAGATATGATGTCAAGTGTTACCATTTGGCATGATTCGAGGAAATTTGCAATTGTGTAAAAGGGACATCAACAAAGCAATGCTTTTGCTCCACTTTACTTTTCCAGCTTTGTGGTTATGTTTCAGTGTTAAAACATGTGGCATGTTGGTTGTGGTATTTTGGGCTAAATATGCATTGTGTGTACCACCAATAAATTGAGTAGGAATAGCTTTCATAAATTAAAATGTATCTTATTTTGTCGGCATAAAATACATATAAAATTAACTATTTAGCTTTCTCTTTTTATTCTATGCTATAAAAGGGATTCATAAATGAAATAATCATGACATGATTTAAGCTACATGAGACAAAACATTTAAATTACTATAAAGATTTATTTAGATATTGATCCTACGTTAGAAAATTATGTGCTGTCTCTTTATCTTAATGCTCAGGTTTAGTAGCATTGAAGAGAAGAAGCATGGTCACCTTATAAACACGTAATCATTATGGACACTGTGTATCAGTGGCCTTTGCTTGCATGATGAATTCGTGGAGTGTCAGTAAATTACACAGTTTCTAGCAATATGCAGTGTCTTTAATAAGCAAGAAAAATATATATTAATATGTATATATACAAACATATATTAAATACATTTAGCTCACAAATTAGGAATATTTTATTTAGATAATTTGGAGACACCTAAAAATAAAGGAATTTGTTCAAGTAGAGTTCTGGTGATCATTTTGAAATTCTGCATTCCAAACTTTCATTAACTACTGATAATGAACCACACAGAAATTTTGAAACTGGAAAACACAGGTGAATGAGAGTGAGAAAATGAAAAGGGAACACATTTTCAACAAACTTCATCACTGAAATAATTTCAGCCAAGATTCAGACAATAAAGAGCTGGTATGTGCAGATTTTAAATAAACCTCTGGTTATTCATCTGTTTAAAATCATTCCAGCTGAACTGCCATAGGGCAGACTTGAATAAACATTAACCAACATTCCAGGCAGGTTGGATCAAAATAATACATGAGGAGTTTTATTGTGAAGCTGACCCTAGGACAAACCCTGAGAGAAGCAGCAAGTGGTTTAGCGAGTACCTTCAATTTGACAGTAGACCCTAGCATTACTGTGAGCTCTCTGCTTTCACTCATCAATGCAGCTTGCACTTACTTAGTACTGTCAGATGCCAAGCCCTATGCAATGCACCAAAAAAAAAAAATTACTGAACAAATAGCTGTATATGTCTCTCAGAAAATACACACATTGTACAAATGATAAAAATAAAATAAATGCCAAGTATAGTAAAAAAAAATGTCCACATATACCTGTGGAGCCTGAAGATTTAATATAAAGAAGGACAAGGAAACTGACTGTCTGAGGCAGTGACAGTTCGGATTGGTGTGGAAGGATGAAATAAGTGTAGGGTGGATTACTACACAGGAACACACACACACACACAAACACACACACACGCACACGCACACAAGCCTGTGAGATTACATAGAATATATTATAAAGCAGGGGTACAAAGTTACGAGTGATACCATAAAAGAAATCACATTGGTTAATAACTAAGCTGAGAAATGTGCTCCGATGCCCCTTTTACGATAACTGCTATTGCTGTCTGATGCCTCTATAGACTGGAGTTGCAGGGAGGTTAACTAGTATATAGTCTGGCCGCAAAGAGCAGGAAAAACCAATCAGGGGTGGTGCTTTGGTTGTTTGAAAGGTATTAGCAGTGGACATGAAAAGAAAGGGGAGAGGAGGGCTGTATCTTCTGAATTATAATTGGGAGACGAACTGGAAAATGAATGAGAGGAGACAGAGATGTGAATATAAATCAGATTTTTTTTTCATTCGATGGTTTGGAAGATGGTGAAATAAAGGTAGAAAGTACTAAAGTGAAATGGCGTAAAGTTTGTTTTGGATGTAGTAAATTTGCAGTGTTCATGAAATGTCTGAATGGAGATGTCAAATAAGCAGTAGGAAATATCAATCTGAAGCCAAAAATAGAGGGTTTGGTTGAAGAAAATTGTTAGATTTGTCAAGCAGTGATCACAGAGTGTCTTCATTTATTCATGTTAAAAACTAAGCCCTTTCGCCTAGAAGTGCAATGTTAGACATCGCTGTACCCTTATGTACGCAAATACCTCACGAGTCTGTAATACTTGCGAGTGTACCAACTATTATTATACAGATTTTGTAAGGATCCGGAAAACATTATAGTGTTCATAGTGATTGGATTCATCAAGGCAGAGGGGTTAAAATTATTCTATTGATATTAAAAAATATCCACCCTGTGTGACATGACCGTTGACAGGCTGCATGAAAATAGTAGAGAAAATAACTTCCAGGATTGGTATGCATGTGTGTTTTGTGTGGTAGGGAAATCTAGTCTGAAATAAAGTTGGAAAACAAGAATAAGGAAGTTTTTAACTTAAAGATTTGATAAATATAACTAAAGCTGCAATCTTTGGGCATGGTTTCAAATGCTTCTTTCTCATTCAGATCACATTTGTACACCAGAAAATATTTTATTTAGAAATGACAGCCATAGCAACATAAAACACAAAGAGAACTTTTAGGAATCAATATTGTCCTGGTTATCCTCAATGAAGTATAATGCTACCTCCAATATGCACTACAAATATTAATATTGAATATAAATTTTACTGCTTAATGTCTGCCCCTTAACTTGTGTTTCTGGATCATAAGCTAGCAGGACAGTACTAATTATAGCTAACAATGAATCAAATAGTTGATTGTACTAAAATTGAACCCATTCCTCCATGTATTCTTGGCAAGAACACCAAAACTGAGATACATCCTCAACCAGAATAGTCATCTTACAAAGAACTATCTATATCAAATCAAGATCTCCCCCACTCCCTGGACACAAGCTGAACTGCCCTTGCCAGGAGCAGTTATATAAAATGGGTGCTAATCTTTACCAACTTCCTAGTCAGGGGTTGTGACTTTAAGCAATGTTGACTCTGGTTATTAATAAAGTGTACTCACAGAGACAAAAATTGAAATAGATGCTGTCCTGAATGCATGTTCTAGATTTAGGCTTCCATTTCAGTCCCTAATCAATCACACTGATAAACTGATGACATGAGCATAACAAAGATCATCTTTAGAGTAGTAATCTCAGTAGTGAATTTAAACCATTGAACAAATCCAAATATGTGATGAATACGTATAAAAGAGAGACAGAGATAGCGAAAAAGAGAAAGAAAACAAAAATAAGAAATGAGAGAGAGAGAGAGAGAGAGAGAGAGAGAGAGAGAGAGAGAAGGAGGGGGGAGGGAGAATTTTAGGAACCATTTGCAGGTAGAGCACTCAGGCTAAGAAAGGAGAACAGGGACGAGGAGAAATGCTTTAATTGTATTGTATTTAATTATATTCAAAGATTTAAAGAAGAAAAAAATGAGCCAGCCACTGAGTTCATGTCAGAGACAGTCCCTGATCCCCTTACTGGGACAACCAATTAGATACTGAGCTGCCATGGGCCACATCTGAGCAGGAGTTCTAGGTTATATCCATGAATGGACCTTGGTCCTTGGTTGGAATATCAGTCATAGAAAAGAACCCTGTGCCCAGATATTTTGGTTCTCTTGCTCTCCTTGTGGAGCTCCTGTCCTCTCCAGGTCTTACTAACTCTCCCTTCTTTCATATGATTCCTTGCACTATGCCCAAAGTTTGGTTATGGGCCAATCCTAATGAGACCTGATAAGCTAGGGTCAAATGGAAGGGAAGGATGGCCTCTCCTATCAGTATATTTGGAGAGGGGCATGGGAGGAGATGAGGATGGGAGGGTGGTATTGAGAGGGAATGAGGGAAGGGGTTAGAGCTGGGATACAAAGTGAATAAAATATAATTAATGTAAAAAATAAAAATTTAATTAAAAAAATAAAGAAGAAAAAGAAGAGGAAAGGAGAAGCTAGAAAAGATTTAGTAAAACTCCAGAAACCCATGTCTAGATTCTTGTTAGAAGGTGGCATTTTCTAATAAATGAATTAATTGCTTTGGTAAAGATGACATTGTTGATTGTATTGTAAGTTGCCCTCCCATGTCTGTGCAACTCTCAAAAAGTACAACAGAGACTAATGAGTTAGTTATAACTGGAAGTGCATACCAGTACTTGCTGCATACTTGTGTGCACATTATGCCTCACTAGTTTGTAATACCAATAACTGGTCAGTCTACTGTACTAAACATTATTACACAGCTTTTCTAAAGCTCTGGAAAGCATTACATTATTCACTGCAAAGTGGATTCAACAAGGCGAAGTGCATGCCAGCACTTCCAGTTCTAACATGTTAGTTATAACATGGGTGTTAGACCCACAGTCTACTGATTCTAGAGGCTCAAACAGTAGAAACAGAAGAAACAGATGACTGAGATTTTGAGTCACGTCTGGCCAACACATCAAGAGCTTAACTACAAAAGAAGCAAGCAAAACAAAACTAAGTAATCAAAATAAATATATTTTCCAAATAATAACACTCAAAAACATACCTTTCATTCTAACATTTAATTATATAAATCAAGCAAACAGTTCTTAATTCTTTCTATCCATGTTATGTAACAGTTCAGACCTTTATTTAAAAAAAAATTACTTGCACACAACATCTACACTACTCATTGAACTTGGAATAGTCAAGCCTGTGCCTATCTATATTGCTCTTTCACTTCTACATGCTTGTCTCTTTGGTGCAGAAAAGTAATTTTCATGTTCTAAAAGGAGAACCATAATCACCAAACCTATTGACCTCCAATGTTGTCTGATGCACAGGAAGATATGCAAGTGCAATGGTGGCAGAAAGCTTTTGGGAGTAAGTAACCAATATCTGATTTGCCGTATGGTCCACTGCACTAGACAGAACCATACTAGAGATTGCTTCTGGGACCAAAAATCAGAGACTAGTTAGTCTAGAGACCTAGGTTAAAACAAATTACTACTATTGTTAAAAAAAAGGCACAAAATGATTCCTAACAACATTCTTGTAATATACTCGTAAATCAGTGCCTTAGTCAATCATCATTAGAGACATTTTGTTCTGTTACAGCTCATACAGAGAAAAAGAGATAGACAAATATGCAGAGACAGTGAGAGAACTCGGAACACTAAGCCCTAAACAGGATGTTTCCATAAATCTCTGCCTTCAAGTCTTTCCACACTACAGGTCCTTTAATGTTTATATGGGGTTCCTGACATGAGAATGAGTGGGTCTCTGCAACTATGTCTCTTGGACTTTTATTTGTCTCTTTTCCTGTGTTTCTTTGTTTTGTCCTATTCCGATATCTTAGATTCCTTATTTTGAACTATCATTTTATATTTTAATCCCTTAGAAGTCCTTTTGTTTTCTAGTGAAAGACAGGATGGGTGTAGACTCATATGGGAAAAGAAGTGGAAAGGAACTGGGAGGAACAGTAGGAGGAGAAACTGTAATCAGGATATATTATGTGAAAAAAATCTATTTAAAATGAATGTAAAATGAATTTAAAGAAAAAAAAAGATTTCAAATCATTCTACTTTTAAATATTTAAATATTTTTAAATGTTATTTATTTATTAAAATTTATTCACTTTGTATCCCCGCTGCAGCCCCACTCACTCATCTCCTCCAAGTCCCATCCATCTTCTCTCTGCTCCCTCTATGTCCTTTCCCTAGTCCCCTGATAGGGGAAGACTTCTGCCCCTTCTATGTGACCCTAGCTTATCAGGTCTCATCAAGGTTGGCTGCATCATTTTCCTCTGCAGCTGGCATGGCTGCACCCCACCCCCAGTAAGAGGTGATCAAAGAGCCAGTCACTGAGTTCATTTCACAGACGGCCCCTTACTAGGGAACCCACTTGGAAATTGAGCAACCAATGGGCTTCCTTTGAACAAGGGGTCTAGGTCCTCTCCATGCATGGTCCTTGGTTGGAGTATTGGTCTCAGCAGGCCCCCCTGGACCCAGGTGTTTTGTCTCTGTTGCTCTCCTTATAGAGTTCCTGTTGCCTCCAGGTCTTTCTATCTCCCCCTTCTTTCATGATTCTGGCACTCTGCCCAAAACTTGACTATGAGTCTCAGTATGTCTTTCAAAACCCTGGTGGTTAGAGTCTTTCAGAGGTCCTCTGTGGTAGGCTCCTCTTTTGTTTCCTGTCTTCTCCTACTTCCGATGTCCGTCCTGTTTGCCCTTCTAAATGAGGGTTAAGCATCTTCCCTAGGGTCCTCCTTGCTGTTTAGCTTCTTTAGGTCTGAAGATTTTAGTGTTCATTCTATATTATATGAGCTAATATCCACTTATAAGTGAGTATATATCATATGTGTGTTTCTGCTTCTGGATTACCTTACTCAAGACAATCTTTTATATTTACCATCATTTGCCTGCAAAGTTCATGATTTCCTTGTTTTTGATTGCTGAGTCATACCCCATTGTGTAAATGGATATACTTTCTGTATCCATTCCTCCACTGAGGGACATCTAGGTTGTTTTCAGATGCTGGTAATTACAAATAAAGCTGCTATGAACATAGTTGAGCAGATGTCCTTATTGAATGGAGGGGCATCTTTTCGGTATATGCCAAGAAGTGGTATAGCTGGATCTTGAATTAGCGCTATTCCTAATTTTCTAAGAAAACTCCAGACTGATTTGCAAAGTGGTAGTTCAAGGCTGCATTCCCACCAGCAATGGAGAAGGGTTCCCCTTTCATGAAAACCTCTCTAGCATGTATCACCCCTTAAATTTTTGATCTTAGCCATTCTGATGGATGTGAGGTGAAATCTCAGAGTCTTTTTTGATTTGCATTTCCTGAATGACTAAGGACATTGAGCATTTCTTTAAATGTTTCTCTGCCATTCAATATTCCACTGTTGAGAATTATTTGTTTAGCTCTGTACCCCATTTTTTTGAATTTTTTTAATTTTATTTTTTTCTTATCAGTTACATTTTATTAACTCTGTATCCCAGCTGTATCCCACTCCCTCATTCCCTCCCAATCCCACCCTCCCTCCCTCCCTCATCTTCACCAATAGGGGAGGACCACTGATAGGGGAGGACCTCCTCCCCATTTATCTGATCCTGT
>REGO01000132.1:4093446-4105296 GCA_010120015.1 Rhombomys opimus | reverse complement strand
ATTTGCCTGCA
This sequence comes from Rhombomys opimus, assembly GCA_010120015.1. Taxonomy (NCBI): domain Eukaryota; kingdom Metazoa; phylum Chordata; class Mammalia; order Rodentia; family Muridae; genus Rhombomys; species Rhombomys opimus. The sequence goes on along the minus strand of REGO01000132.1, from coordinate 4,105,285 downwards.
AATTTCATGATTTCCTCCTTTTTGATTGCTGAGTAGTATTCCATTGTGTAAAAATACCACAATTTCTGTATCCATTCCCCCGTTGATAGACAGCTAGGTTGTTTCCAGATTCTGGCTATTTCAAATGAAGCTGCTACAAACATGGTAGAGCAAATGTCCTTGTTGTGTATTTGAGCAAATTTTGGGTATATGCTTAGCAGTGGTATAGCTGGGTCTTGAGGAAGCACTATTCCTAATTGTCTGAGAAAGTGCCAGACTGACTTCCAAAGTGGTTGTACCAGTTTACATTCCTACCAGCAATGGAGGAGGGTTCTCCTTTCTCCACAATCTCTCCAGCATGTGTTGTCATTTGAGTTTTTTATTTTAGCCATTTTTTACGGGTGTAAGGTGAAATCTCAGGGTCTTTTTGATTTGCATTTCCCAGATGGCTAAGGATGTTAGCACTCTCTTTCAGTGTTTCTCTGCCATTCTATATTCCTCTACTGAGAATTCCCTGTTTAGCTCCATACCCCATTTTTTAAATTGGAATACTTGATTTATTGCTTTTTAATTTCTTTAGTTCTTTATATATTCTAGATATCAGCCCTCTGTCAGATATAGGGTTGGTGAAGATCCTTTTCCAGGCTGTTGTTTGTTCTGATGACAGTGTCTTTTGCTTTACAGAAGCTTTTCAGTTTCATGAGGTTCCATTTATTGAGTGTTGCTCTTAGAGCCTGTGCTGTTGGTGTTCTGTTCAGGAAGTTGTCTCCTGTGCCTATGAGTTCTAGGCTCTTCCCCACTTTTTCTTCTAACAGATTTAGAGTATCTGGTTTTATGTTGAGGTCTTTGATCCACTTGGACTTTAGCTTTGTGCTAAATATGGTGATAAATATGGTTCTATTTTCATTTTTCTGCATGTAGACATCCAGTTAGACCAGCACCATTTGTTGAAGATGCTGTCTTTTTTCCATTGACTGGTTTTGGCTTCTTTGTCAAAAATCAAGTATCCATAGGTATGTGGGTTTATTTCTGGGTCTTCTATTCGGTTCCATTGATCCTCCTTTCTGTTTCTATGCCAATGCCATGCAGTTTTTATTACCCTATCTTATAGGTCTAGTATCCACTTATGAGTGAGCATATACTGTGTGTGTCTTTCTGCTCCTGGGATACCTCACTCAGGATGATTTTTTTCTAGATCCCATCATTTGCCTGCATATTTCATGATTTCTTTGTTTTTAATTGCTGAGTAGTATTCCATTGTGTAAAAGTACCATAATTTCTGCATCCATTCTTCCATTGATGGACACCTGGTTGTTTCCAGGTTCTGGCTATTACAAATAAAGCTGCTCAAGGCAGATGCTGAGACTCATAATCAAAGCTTTGGCAAAGTGCAGGGAATCATATGAAAGAAGGGGGAATTAGTATGACCTAGAGAGGACAGGAGTTCCACAAGGACCAAATATATCAGGGCACAGGGGACTATTATGAGACTGTTCCATGAGCCAAGGTCCATGTATGGATATAACCTAAAACCCCTGCTCGTATGTAGCCCATGGTAGCTCAGTATTCAAGTATGTCTCCTAGTAAGGGGAACAGGGACTATTTCTGACATAAACTCAATGGCTGGCTCTTTGACCGCTCCCCCTTTCCCCGAGGGAGGAGCAGCCTTGATAGGCCACAGAGGAGGACTTTGCAGCCAATCCTGAAGATACCTGATAAGCTAGAGTCAGATGAAAGGGGAGGAGGTCCTCCCCTATCAGTGGACTTAGAAAGGGGCAGGAAGGGGATGAGGTAGGGAGAGAGGGTGGGATTGGGAGGGAATGAAGGAGGGGACTATGGCTGGGATACATAGTAAATAACCTGTGATTAATATGAAAAAATAAAAATTATTAAAGACAATAAAAAAGAATAATCCTGCTTCTGCATATACAATCCAAGAAAATGTGTTAAAAAATTGAAGTAATCTAAACTAACTAGTGTACTATTTAGAAACACAAAGATAGGAAAATAGTTCTGGTATTTATTCATAAATAAATAATTAAAATGTGGCTAATAACCACAACAAAATACTATTTGGTTATAAAAAATTTTAATTATGTCATCTATACCAAGATGAATGACTCCTGAGACCATTAGTGTTCAGTAAATTCAGCAACTAAAGAATGAGAAAGCCATGTAGTCTCACTTGTATATGAAATCTACTAAAATTGGTGTTGCTTGGAAAGCAAATTGACAAAAACAGACAGCACAGGAACTTATTAGTCAGAGTTTGTAGTATCAAATAGTCACTAGGAATAGGTGTGACAAAAGTAGATAATTGCAGGCTTAGAGTTTTCACCAAACCTACTTTATTTAGGATTCTTAAGTACCTTTTCCACCCTTCCACCCTCACTCCCACCCCTGCAAAATTAGATAGATTTATAGGGAAAAAGGCTGTAGTTCTCTTTAAACTACTACCTGCTGATCAGGGTTCATGGGACATTAGGGGATTACCAGACTCAGTGTTCAGGATAACATCAGTCCAGTCCAAAGGACAATACAGTTTAGCAACACGAAGTCAGTGATAGCTAGAAGACCAAGTTGATTGCCCTGAGAAGCTCTCTGGAACATTTCTCCATGTAAGGTCAAGTGCTGAAGCACAAAGATTAGCACAGCCATGTAGAGCCAAAAAGCGGTGTCTCTCTGTGCCTTAGCCTCTGTATATGTCCTCTCCTCAAAGTCCATGCACTGATGTCCTCAGCTGGCCAAAATCATGCCCCACGCACTTGAGGGATCACAGCAAAACATCATGTGCCTTTTCACAAACAAACATGGGCAAAACATCACAAACCCAGCTTGCAGCAAACATCACATTGTAAAATTCAGTCTTCAAAGAAAACAGAAATTTCCACTACAAATAATGGATTAAGCATTTATTTATTTATTTTTATTTTATTATTATTTACAACTTACTCACATTGTATCCCAGTTGCAGTCCCCTAACTTATCTTCTGCTGGTCCCACACTCTCTCCCTCTTGCTTCCTTATTCCTCCTCCCCAGTTCACTGACAGGGGAAGTCCTTCTCCCCTACTGTCAGACCCTAGCCTATCATCAAGTTCCATCGACAGCCTGGATGCTCTTTCTCTGTGAACAGGCTAGGTTGCCCCACCAGGGACAAGTGATCAAGGAGCAGGCAGCAAGGTTCAGGTAGAGACTGTCTCCTCCTCGTACTAGGGAACCCACATGGAGACTGAGCTGTCTACGGGCTACATCTGAGCAGGGAATCTAGATCCTCTCTGTGTGTGGTCTTTGGCTGATGCAGCAGTCTCTGCAGTCACCCCAGTGCTCTGCATTTTTTGGCTTTGTTGGTCTCCTTGTCTTGCTCTTGTCCCCTCTAGGTCCTTCTATATACCCCTTCTTCCATAAGACTCCCTACTCTCTCTCCAAAGTTTGGCTGTGAGTCTCTGAATCTGCTTCATTTTCCTGCTGGGTGGATTCTTTTAGAGGACATCTGTGGGAGCTTCCAGTCCTGTTTCCTTTCTTCTACCACTTCAAGTGTCTATCTTGTTTTCCCTTCTCAGTGAAAGCATCTTCCTTATGGTCCTCCACATCATTTAGCTGCTTTTGGTCTATAGATGTTAGTACATATAGCCTATATAATATGGCTAATATCCACTTATAAGAGAGTATATACTTTGCATGTTTCACTGCTTCTGAGATACCTAACTCACGATGATCTTTTCTTTTTCCATCCATTTGCCTGCAAATATCATGATTTCCTTGTTTTTAATAGCTGAGTAGTATTCCATTGTGTAAATGTACCACAATTTCTGTATTCATTCTTAGGTTGAGGAAAATCTAGGTTGTTTTCAGATTCTGGCTATTATGAATAAAGCTGCTATGTACATAGTTGAGCAAATGTCCTTGTATCATTGAGCATCTTTCAGATATATGCCCAGGAGTGGTATAGGGTCTTGAGGTTGCACTATTCTTAGTTTTCTTAGAAAGCACCATTGTTTTCCAAAGTGGTTGTACACGTTTACATTTCCACCAGCAATGGAGAAGGGTTTCCTTTTCCATATCCTCTCCAACATGTATTGTCCTTTGAGTTTTTGATCTTAGGCTTTTTCATGTGTGTGAGATGGAATCTGCATTTCCCTGATGATTAAGGACATTGAACATTTCTTTAAGTATCTCTCCACCATGTGATATTCCTCTACTTAGAATTCTCTGTTTAGCTCTCTACCCCATTTTTAATTGGATTATTTGGTTTTTGGTGTTTAATTTCTCACGTTCTTTTTGTATTCTGTATATTAGCCCTCTGCCAGATAAAGGGTTGGTGAAGATCTTTTCCTAGTCTGTAGGCTCTCATTTTGTTCTGTTGACAGTGTCTTTTGCTTTACGGAAGCTTTTCATTTTCAGGAGGTCCCATTTATTGTTGATCTTAGAGCCTGAGCTTTTGGTGTTCTGTCCAGGAAGTTGTCTCCTGGGACAGTGAGTTCAAGGGTATTTCCCTCTGTTTTTCTAACAGGTTTAGTGTGTCTTGTTTTATGTTGGGGTCTTTGATCCACTTAGACTTTAATTTTGTTCGGTGTGGTAAGTATGGCTCTATTTGAATTTTTCTACATGTAGGCATCCAGTTAGACCAGCACCATTTGTTGAAAATGCTGTCTTTTTTCCAGGTATGTTCTTTGCTTCTTTGTCAAAAATCAGGTGTCTATAGCACGAATGGGTGCTGCAGAATTATATGCAGCTAAAGAACGGTAGGCACTCTGCTGAGTTCATGGTCTCTGCTAGCTCACTGTGACCCAGGAGGGCCAGGCAGCTGGAACAGACAAGCCTAGAGCTGCTCCAGTGCCCCACAGAGTTCCTTGAGATGACAGACAATGGTAGTTGGGTCCCCTGCCTAGCTAAGTTCCACTGGGTTCATTGTCTCTGCTGTGCTTTTTGTTTCCCATCCAGGTGAGCCAGACAGCAGGGGAGCAGGCTGAAAGATCTCAGAGCATAACACTGCTCCAGTATCTTGGGGTGGAGGACAATGGGGCTTTGGTGCTTTGCCCAACTGTCCTCTGTTGGATTTGCTGTCTCTGCTAGCTCACTGCATGTGACCCACATATGCCAGGTAACTGAGGCACAGATAGAAAGATCTATGAACCTAGAGCTGCTTATGTGCTCCACAGGCTTCCTTGAGATACTAGACAATGGGATTTAGGTCCAGTGTCTGGCTCAGCTCCACTGGGTTCACTGGATATGCTGGCTCCTTGTTCTTATCCTGATATGCCAGACAACTGGGGTTCAGGAAGAAATATTTCCAAGCCTAGACCTGCTCCAGTGGCCCAGAAGCCTTTTTTTGGGGAAGAGAACAATGGAACTTGGATCCCATGCCTAGCTCAGTTCCCCTTGGTTCTCTCTGTGTGCTGGGCTTGCTGTTTCTGGCCCAGGTGGGCCAGGCAGCTAGGGTACAGGCAGAAAGATCTCTGAGTCTAGACCTGCTCCACTGCCCCACAGGCTTCCTTGAGATGGTGGACAATGGAACCTGGGTTCCATGCCTAACTCAGCTCAGCTCTGCTGGGTTCTCTGGGCTGTGCTGTGCTGTGCTGTGCTGTGCTGTGCTGGTGGTTTCTGACCCAGGTGATCCTGGCAGCTGGGGAGAAGGAAGAATGGAGACTCTCCACCCACATAGTAACAGAAGGTATCCCCTCCACAGGACAGTGAGAGTGAGCGCCACTAGGTGCTGCAACCAGGAAGTGTCCAGAAGATTGTGAGAGTGAGTGCCCGGGTTTGGAACCTCACCCTCAGTACAGGAAGGTGTTCACTCCATGGACCATGAGAGTGAGCACCCAAAGTCTGAGCCTCGAGCTACTGGTATCAGTAAATAATCCACAGACTGTGCGCTTGCACAGGTGGCCCAGAGCTGAGGGGTTAAGCCTTGAGCCACAGGCACCAGGAAGGTATCCACAGATGGTGGGCTTGGGCAGGTGGCCAAGGGCTGGGGAAGTGCCTGGTTTTCTGAGAATTTTTCCCAGTATTAGAAGGGTGGCCTGAAGATTGACCGTCACTTATCCCTGTGGGTTCTCCTCTCATCTGAGAAACAAGGGCGTCAGGGTTTTGGGGTCCACAGTACAGCCTGATGGTCACTCTGTTCTCATTGCTGAGCTGCTGGTCAGATAACCTTCATGGTTGGCGCTGCCATCTTGAATCTTATTTTTGATTAAATATGTCCAGACAACCAAGATTGTATTTAAAATATCTCTCCATAAAAATGTAACAAACAAGCAAATTGATGAATTTGCTTTATTTAGCTTGATTTTTATGTATTATATGTACCAAAACATCACATATCCTTGCACAAATAAGGTTGTAATTTTTGTATAAAAATCTACTTATTTAAAGGTAATGTTTCCTAACCTAATAATTTTAATATGAATGAAAATTACCAGTCAACTATGAGTTCACATTGTGATAGTGTTGACATCTTTAAAATATATTTTTAAATATTTAAGATTTTGTTAATAGTATTATGGGAGTATCATAGTAAAATGGAGAGAGGGATAGGAGGGTAGGGCAAAGGAAGAGTGAGAAAAAGGATGATGAATGCTAAGGATGTTTGAAATAGTCATATGTAAAGAGAGTATTGTATAAGCTTCAACATATGTATATATCCTCAGATAGAAGTAGGAGCTTATGAGCCCTTCATTTTTCCATCTGTAATATTTGGTAGGTTTCCTGCAGGTCTTATGTAAGCAAACATGGCTTCTAAGATGTTATATTTATCAAATTCATATAAAAGAGTTTATTAGAGTTGTCTACACAGAGAAAATATTCCACTCAGAAGCAGAGACCAACAAACAAAACTCCCATTGCCATATGTGAGGGACCTAACCTACAGCTGTTGTTCAGGTGTATTTTACAGACTCCCATAACAATGCAGACTATAGTTACTGATCCTTGTTGTCCACCCAAACTTTGATACTGAATGGGAAACGTCTTCCGTAGTGGTTTTCCTTAATAGTACAATAAGGTGCTATGCAGATTGATGCGGAGAAAAGTCATCAAGATAGTCTTGCCCAGCTTCCTCCATGTTATAATGATGACTTTCCTGTCAAGATATGGCCATCACTGGCACTATTGATATGGAGTATTCAAACTCTTTCTGATTTGATATAAATCTGCTCCCCAGCAGAATGCACTTTTGTTATTGGGAATAAGATGGTATTTTTTAGTTATTTTTGTTTTGAGAAGTGGGGAAGAGACATTGATAATAAAGATCACATACAAAATATATGATGTGTTATTAGATAATAAACATAAAGAGGAAATACTAAAAAATAAATAATAATTCAAATGGGACCTGCCAAAAAGTAGCAGTAGATTCTCCTCTGGGTCATATGAAACTCAGTCATAAAATTTTGGTCCTATTTACAAAATACATGTTTCTCCTGTGATCCAGTTAGAAAGTGGTTCCTTAATATATAAGTGAGTTATGAATGGCATTAATTAATAACTAGTAAAAAGAATAATATATGATGAAAGTAAGACATAATAAAAATTGTTTGTAAATGCTCATTTTGACAAAACTGAAGAAATGTCACGATTTAAATGCTAAAATAAGGATTGAATGTGTTATTACAAGAATATGTTATTTGAATATATATTACACAAATATATTACTTTTACTAAAACCATAGTGTGATTTTAAAAACAAAAGCTAAAATAAGTTTTGATATTATTTTGTAAGAATTCATATGGTATGTTCTGATTTTCTTTCAAAGAGATAGGATGAAATAATTATAAGATCTAAGCTTTTTTTTTTTGCTTGACATTTCTTGTGAGGTTACATTTCATTAATAGTTTCATTTTGCAGAACTCAGTTATTGTTATTCAGAAACAGTTTGGAGATATATGTCATTGTAGAGTTTGCATGCATAAATAAGCATAGTATTAATAATCAATGGCAATTAGTGCACAATTCACTTCCTCTTAAATTTAATTATATGCTTGATTAAGAGTGTTTGGGTACTTAATTAAAATAAGAAGGTCCAATGATACTTAATTCTTTCTTATATTCATATTATAATACTAATAACTACAATCTTCACTCAATCCATGCCTAGCTCCTATTAATTTTAATCTTAAGTATTCCTGCTCAGTGAACAAAGCTTGAAATGCAATTGGATATGTTATATAAGGAAAATAGTATGCAGTCTGACAGTATAAAATGAGGAAAGAGTCTAGCTCCAGCAACTGAGTGGAGAGATAATTTCATAATTGGTTTCAATTAGTGGTTTTTTTTATAGCTTTGGTGAAGCATTCCCCTTTATACTGCACCATGAGCTATAACCAGAAACAAAACTAGTTAGCATGATTAGTAGGTGTCAATGTTTAAAAGGTAAAATACATACTAATTGCTAAGCTCCCAGTAAGGATAAATGAGCTGAATAACAATAAAAAGCATCACTGGGATATCTTTGCCATTGCTAAGTCTAAAATAGTTTGGAAGGAGTAAAATCAGGCACACTCAATAAACTTAAGGCTCATAAACACACATTTTTCTTTGGAAAATAAGTTCATCCATAGTATATATCTTTTCAGTTTGTATCAAGCAACCATTAAGTGAGCATTAGAAATTGTTATCAAGAAATCCACCACATTGTTAAATTTAGATTGCGTTCTCATTAATTTTCGTTTAAAAAAATAAATCTCGGTAATGAGGTTGGTACCTAAGAAGAAACTAAAGTATTAAAAGCCTCATTGACCACCGACTAGTAAATGGCAGGGATAGAGTTTAAAGTAAGGTTGATTTGGTTTCATTAGTGGGATTTATCCAAGTTCATTTTACTAGTGTAAAACTGCTCTAAGAAGGGATAACTATTGCACAAAATTCTTTAATTTGTTGTAATTTTCTTCTACAACAACAGAACACTTCCTGCAGAAATGGAGGTTGAGCAGTATTATGGGAGGAAACATAACAGGTTCATTGTATTCCTGTATGCCCCGCTTCCTGAAAACTTTATGGCTCTAAATTCAGTTACCCCACTGCTACTATTCTCACATGTACTAGTGTCTGTCATTTATTTCTTTGTGAATTCAGACGTCAAAGGGATTTAATTTCATTTCAAAAGATATTTGAGAGGATGGAGAAATAGGTCACTATGCAAGAGGTTTGCTTTGAAAGCACAGGTACCCAAATTTGATCACCAGAACCCATGTAAAGAAAAAAAGTGGAGTTTCTATGGTGACATGCAGTTACATAGTCCAGTCACTGAGAAGGCAGAGGCAGGGGGATCCTTGTGGGTTCTGGCCAGCCAGCCTAACCAACTTGGTGAGATATAAGACCTATATTAAAAGAAAAATGATGAATGACTCTTAATGAAGAGTACCAGGATTGTCCTTTCTATCCTATGTCCATGTGCATGAGTACACAAAAGCATATGTCTACACAGACACACACACACACACACACACACAAACACACACACACAATATCTATGTATTTTTTTTTATTTTCCTAAGTATCCATTTCTTTGAACTGAGGTAATTCTTTCATGATGCACAGATAAGTTGTAAAAGCTTTCTCTAGAAATTTAAAATAGATTTAGATTTTAGTAGAGTAAAGCAGTGAATAGGCAAGGTAAAAAATGGCAGACACTTTAAAATTGTGTCAGTACAACCATAAATTAAGAACAACTATATCATATTAGGGATGAGTGCATATTTGGCTGAAATAATGCATGGTTTAAAAAAAAGTATCACTTTTTCCCCCCAGAGTTAGAAAGCACTGTGCGTATGGAAAATTGTCATCATTACCCAGAGGGAGGGGATTTCTTATGTATACAGAAGATGAGAGATTCTGTGGAGATGTTTGAAGAATGTTACCATATAAAGAGGAACATGAAAGATGAGAGAAACCTCGGGATTTGGCAGTATGATGAAACAAATTCTATCAATCTATATTTCATTGTTTTAAATGCTATGAGCCAAACAGACCTAATTTTTGTCTCCTGGGGCTAATGATGATTGAGTTTCAACAATTCAATGCACTTATCTGAAAATGGAGCATGGTTTAGACATGTGCAGTTTCTTTTAAGATTGTGCATGTTGACTTTGTTTTGCTTGAAATTGGAGTTTTACTATGGCACTGTCATCCTTAGTTTTTGTCAACTTGACACAGATATAGACACATCTTGAACGATGTCATCTGGTTGGAAGCTGAGCCCAGCCCACTATGGGTGGTATCTTCCCTAGACATGCAGACCTGGACAGGATAAGACATGTAGGTGAGCCTGCCTACCAGCGTCTTTCCTCCAAGGTCTGCTTCTCTTCTTACCTTCAGGTTCCTACCCTGAATTTCTGGGCTGGCTTCCATCAATGATGGAGTATAATTTGTTAATTTGTTACCAAACAAAAGCTTTCCTCCCCCAAGTTGTTTTTGGCCAGGATCACAACAACACAGAAATAAATTAGAAAAAGCACTTTCCATTATTTTCTACCTTCCTTTGGGTAAATAACAGTGTATCATGTTTTGTCCCTGACTTGTTCTTTTAGAAAGCTTGTTACTCTGGGCTATTTCTTCCCTTAAAAAGGTAGAGACATAGGAGAGAGACTCTAGGTAAATTTAATTATATGTTCACCTAAATAGACAAATTATATAGTAGTTAAGAGGTTTATATTACATCCCATCCCTGGGAGCTTCATTAAGTCAATTTATGACTTTCAAAAATTCATTTAAAATTTTCAGTCACAGGTGTAGCATTGAAAATACATTGAAACAAAAATTTAAACTATGCCATTGTTTTGTGGTCACAAAAAATAACAATGAAACTCAGTGTAAATTAGACAAGTTTTGCTTTCAGTGTATTTATAGTAAGTACTGAAGTAATTTCTCACAGTGCTGTGAAAGAACTCTAAGCTGTCAACTCAAAAGGATGGCTTACTAAGGTAGTAAAGTGTTCTATGTGTTTCCGACTGTCCAGCCCTATGAAAAATATTTTTAAAATGGATAGACAATGCTAAATTCAGGCGCAAATTTATTGTTTTTATCAGCAAACAATAACCAGGAGCCTGGTTAAGGAGAATGAAAGCCATGGTTAGAATATGTACTGACATATGAAGTAGACTGAGAGCAAACAAATCAATCCCTAATGTTATCAAAAGGAATTATGGCCAGATCAATAAGTGACTTATCTGCAAATCCCTATTTAGTCAATTTCAAAGGCAATTTTCAACAACCAAACCTGTATCAATTGACATGTTCCTTTCACATACATAAAGAATCAGTTCTTCACCCAATTCAAGGTCTGTCACAGAGAGTGTGGAGAAGAAAGAAGTATCCAAATGAAAGTACAGGACCACGGGAAATACGGGAAATGGAGATGGTTTCCAGAGCATATGTCTCTTCCTCACTTCTTTTTCACAGAATTTACATGTCCAGAATTGTTTCTTTCTCCCCCATTTTACTTTTACACACTGTTTGTTTGTTTTTATTTATTTTTTTTTTGCAAACATCTATTACCTGATCAACCAGCTCTCTCTCCTCAGTGAGGAACTGTAGTTAATCTTTTTATTTTATCAGTTACATTTTATTAACTCTATATCCCAGCCGTGCCCCGAACCCTCATTCCCTCCCAGTCCCTCCCTCCCTCCCTCATCACCACTGTACCCCTTTCCAAGTCCACTGTTAGGGGGGCGACCTCCCCCCCATTCATCTGATCCTGTTTTATCAGGTATCTTCATTGAGTTCCTGTTAGAAATAGTCCTTGTTCCTCTCACTTTGGGAAACCAATTGGTTACTGAGCTACCACAGGCTACATCTGAGCAGAGGTTCTAGGTTATATCCATACATGGTCCTTGGTTGAATGTCAGTCTCAGAAAAGACCCTGT
>REGO01000132.1:4032676-4088051 GCA_010120015.1 Rhombomys opimus | reverse complement strand
AGGGTGCACTCACTTACATGCAGGTCACTTGGCAGAGATAGTGGAATCTGGCCTGTCTGCTCTCTGGTTTGGCCCTGCTTCTTTGATGTGCCCCGCCAGTTCTGTGTTGCTGTCACTGCCAGGTTCTGAGGTCTTGCTGCAGCTGGAGATTTCAGGGTGGTTACATCAGCAGGGATGGGTAACCAGGCTCTCTGTTCTCTGGTTTGGCCCTGGTTAGTCTTAAACTGGAGGGCTGTTGTGCCCCGCCAGGTCGGTGCTGCCCCGCCGCCAAGTCCCACTGTAACTGGTGACTTGGTTGCTAATCCTGATGCTTTCTGGGAAGTCCTGGGGTCTCTTCACTGTGCTCTCCAAGCTTGGGAGGCCCAGCGCCTGGTGTGTCTAGGTTGTATGACGTACTGTTAGTGATGGCGATCCTGCGGAGCTAGTATGGCATCCAGCAGACTCAGGCCCTGGGAGGATGGTGCAGCAGCAGCGTGGATCTGGGACTCCGGGACAGGTACTGCTGATCTTTGCCTGCCACTAAAGTGCTTGGAGCTCTGCCCCAGCGGCTGTATACCTCAGGCAGTTAGGTCTGCTCTGAGAAAGACCAGTCAGCTGTGCCGCTGTGCCGTGGTGGAGGGAGGTCTGGGGGGGGGGGGTGCCGTGAGATCGAAGGATCATTTCTCTCCTTCCCCAAACATGTCTCTGGGTGACCCGAGACCAAAGTTTTCACCTCCTGTGATGTTCCCTGTTGTCTAGAAAGCTCCACCGTTGTCTTCCTGGGTTAGAGGCCCTTCCATTCACCTACTCAGCAGTTCAGGTATTCCACCGCTCAGAAACTGTGTGTGCTAGTCGCCATCTTGGCTCCGCCCCTGTAGTTAATCTTAATAGAAAACAAAATAATCCTGGCACTAGAAAATAACCTTGTCAGAAAATTTAGAATTGTAGCAGGTAGCAATAATATGAACTTTTTCCTTTAGCTTTAACTGTTGTCAACTTGATGTACTATCAGAGTCAACTGAGAGGAAAACTTGTACTGAGGAATTACCTGCTCGGATTGGCTTGTGGGTGTATCTCTGGGGAATTTTCTTGATTATTAAGTGATGCTGTAAGGTGAGGCACTTGTGAGTAGTGCTGTCCCAGTGCAACTGGTCATAAGCAAGATAACAAATGAAACTAGGCATGAGCGTCTGAGTGAGCTTGAGCTGGATCCAGCAGGGAGTCTCCCTGGTCTCCCGCACCTCTGTGGTTTCTGCTTTCTGGGTTCTACTTGTGTCTCTGTCCCTGACTTCCCTCAGTGATGGACCATGACCATGAAGGGTAAGATGAAATAAATCCTTCACCTGATAAACTGCCTCTTTGCAGTGTTTATTACATCAACAGAAAGAAACCTAGGATAGGTTTCTTATTATAACTTAGAACAAAATTTAATATGGAGGATTATTTTAGGATGAACCCTTCAATCCCAACAGCCTGAAATTCAGTATTTTTATCAACTCACCTTTATCTTGAGTACCTAGGGGTGACAGGCAGAAAGAAGAAAGAGCTTTGGTTTTCTGGTCACCTCAGTCCTACCACACTTTGGCTAGAATAATCAGGGACACATAAAAAGAAATAACAGCTACATTATTTATGTGATTTTATGCTGAATCCCTGCAACAGCAGCAGCAATAGGTCAGCACCTAAAACAGCTAGGTGAAAGTCTATCCAAGGTTATCCAGAAAATTTCTTTGTGACTTTTATTTGGTGTGTCGTTATTTATATGGCTTTCCTTAATGTCTACCTGTACTATGTTAACATTGAAAATTGATCCATTGTCTCTCTGTTGGTCAGAGGCAAAATAAATTACTCAGGTAATTTATTTGACTTCATCTTACTCTAAGTTAAACAATTGAAATATACATACATATATACACATACGTTTATATACACATATATATCTTCTTCCTTTTATGTAAAGTTTGGAATATGTAGAAACAAGTGTGGCCAGATGACTTGATTATGACTCTCACAAAGTTTAGCCCCCAGAACTCAGTTGGCAGGAAAGTGAACCAACTCCAAGTGCTCTCTTCTCTTTTTACATCTACACCTGTGCACATATCCACATTTACGACACACACACACACACACACACACACACACACACACACATGCACACATACACATTGAATAAATAGATAGATAGAGAGATCGACAAACAGACATACATACAGATGATTATAAAAGAATAGATAGATAATAGATGATAGATAGAAAGATAGATAGATAGATAGATAGATAGATAGATAGATAGATAGATAGATAGATAGATAGAGAGTTTTGTTTGCTTAAGTAGAGTTATTATAGAAATAATTCAACAGTTTAGAATAACTGGATGCTTTCCTGAGGAACTGAGTTCAAATTTTAACACTCAGGACTGGCAGCTCACAACTACAGTTACTCACAACTACAAAAGAGCTGATACTCTCTTCTCTCTTCCACAGGAAATGAGCACATGTGGCATTCACTCCCACATATAATCAGTGTATGAATGTGCGCACACGCACACACACACACACACACACACACACAATAAATCTTACGAAAGTGGATCCATTTTGAAATTTTCAGAACTTAGAACAAACTTTAATATTTAGAAGGTCATATTATGCACATCTCATCATTCCAGCTAGTTATAAGTTTCAACAAGATAAAAAATGGTGTCATATTTGTTATACCCCTTTGACATTTATCTCTCAAAGTTCAGTAATTATTGGATGATGGAGTAATTGCTGAAATACAGAGACATCTCTCACTCATCGTATTGAATAATTATATAATCCAGAAAATTATCTCTGATCAGCTTAGCATACCCTTTTAAAGAATTAAATTCTGTGACTGCTAAAGTTCTAATACAGATACTTGCCCCAATTCTGTCACGAGGAAAGGAGGGTTTTTGCACATTCTCCCGCTATTCTGAATCAAGCGATAAAAGGTTATCCCATGGCAGTTGCAGCATCTTTTATGCTCAGAAACTTTAAACTGGGTATGATTGTGAAAATACCTGATTTCTATATTGTTACTTATTTTGATTTACAATGTACTACTAAGGATGCTGGATATAATTAGATTTTAAAAGTCAGGTATTTTTTGTTTTGTTTTACATTTCATTCTTGTTTTAAATTAATTAAAGTTTATTTACTTTGTATCACAGCTTTTGCCCCTCCCTTGTTCCCTCCCAATCCAACCCCCCCTCCCTCCCTCCCTCATCTCCTCTCTGCCCCTCTCTAAGTCCACTGATAGGGGAGGTCCTCCTCCCCTTCCATCTGACCCTAGTTGTCAGGTCTCACCAGGACTGGCTGCAATGTCCTCATTTGTGGCATAGCTAGGCTGCTCCTCCCCCGGGGGGGGGGGGGGAAGGGAGGTTAAAGAGCCATCAGCAGAGTTCTTGCCAGAGACAGTCCCTGTCTCCTTACTAGTGGATACTGAGCTGCATGGGCTATGCCTGAGCAGGGGTTCTAGGTTATATCCATGCATGGTCCCTGGTTGGAGAATCAGTCTCAGACAGGCCCCTGTGCCCAGATATTTGGTCCTTGTGGATCTCTTGGTTCTCTCCAGGTCTTACTATCACTCTCATCTTTCATATGATTCCCGGATCTGTCCAAGGTTTGGGCATGAGCTCAGCATCTGCTTTGATACACTACTATGTAGAGTCTTTAAGAGGCCCTCTATGGTAGGCTCCTATCCTGCTTCTCATTTTCTCCCACTTCCAATGTCCATATCATTTGTCTTTCTAAGTAAAGATTGATCTTCTTAACCTGGATCCTCCCTCTTGTTTAGCTTCTTTAGGTGTACAGATTTTAGTATGTTTATCCTATCTTATAGGTCTAGTATCTACTTATAAGGGAGTATATACCATGTGTGTCTTTCTGCTTCTGGGATACCTCATTCAGGATAATTGTTTCTAGGTCTCACCATTTGCCTGCAAATTTCATGATTTTCTTGTTTTTAATTGCTGAGTAGTACTGCATTGTGTAAATGTACCACAATTTCTATATCCATTCCTCCATTGATGGACATAGGGGTTGTTTCCAGGTTCTGGTTACTACAAATAAAGCTGCTACAAACACGGTTGAACAAATGTCCTTGTTGTGTACTTGAGCATCTTTTGGATATATGCCTAGGAGTGTTATAGATGGATCTTGAGGTAGCAGTATTCCTAATTGTCTGAAAAGTGACAGATTGATTTCCAAAGTCATACAAGTTTTCATTCCCACCTGCAATGGAGGAGGATTCCCCTTTCTCCACAACCTCACCAGCATGTGTTGTCACTTGAATTTTTGATCTTACCCATTCTGATGGGTGTAATGTAAAATCTCAAGGTCGAGGTCGTTTTGATTTGCATCTCCCTGATGGCTAAGGACCTTGAGCATTTCTTTAAGTGTCTCTCTGCCATTCGATATTACTCTATCGAGAGTTCTCGGTTTAGCTCTGTACCCCATTTTTAAATTGGATTACTTGATTTGTTGTTTAACTTCTTGAGTTCTTTATATATACTGGATATTAGCACTCTGTCAGACATAAGGTTGGTGAAGATCCTTTTCCAGTCTGTATGCTGTCATTTGATTTTGATGACAGTGTCTTTTGCTTTACAGAAGCTTTTCAGTTTCATGAAGTCCCATTTCTTGACTGTTGTTCTTAAAGCCTGTGCTGTTGGTGTCCTGTTCAGAAAGTAGTCCTCCTGTGCCAATGAGTTCTAGGGTCTTCCTTACTTTTTCTTCTAACTGATTTAATGTGTCTGGTTTTATGTTGAGGTCTTTGATCCACTTGGTCTTTAGTTTTGTGCAAGGTAATGAATACGGATCTATTTACATTTTTTTTCTGCATGTAGACATCCAGTTGGACCATCACCATTGGTTGAAGATGTTTTCTTTTTTCCATTGACTGGTTTTGGCTTCTTTGTAAAAAATCAAGTATCCATGGGTGTGTGGGTTTATTTCTGGGTCTTCTATTCTGTTCCATTGATCCACTATTGTTTCTATGCCAATACCATGCAGTTTTTATTACTATTGCTTTGTAGTACAGCTTGAGATCAGGGATGGAGATACCTCCAGACTATCTGTTGTTATACAAGATCATTTTGGAAATTCTGGGTTTTTGTTTTTCCATATGAATTTGAGAATTTTTCTTTCAAGGTCTGTAAAGAATTGTGTTGGTTTTTTGATGGGAATTGCATTGAATCTGCAGATTGCTTTTGGCAGAATGGCCATTTTCACTATGTTAATCCTACCAATCCAGGAGCATGGGAGATCTTTCCATCTTCTGATATCTTCTTCAATTTCTTCAGAAACTTGAAGTCTTTTTTTATTAATATAGTCTTTCACTTGCTTGGTTAGAGTGACACCAAGGTACTTTATGTTATTAGTGGCTATTGTGAAGGATGTTGGTTTCCTAATTTCTTTCTCAGCCCCTTTGTTTTTGGTATACAGGAGAGCTTCTGATATTTTTTAGTTAATTTTGTATCCAGCCACTTTGCTGAAGGTGGTTATCAGCTGAAGGAGTCCTCTGGTTTAATTTTTTGGGTCCCTCATGTATAATATCATATCATCTGTGAGAAGTGATACTTTGACTTTTTTCTTTCTTATTTCTATCCCCTTGATTTCCTTTAGTTTTCTTTTGCTCCAGCTAGGACTTCAAGTACTATGTTGAAGAGATATGGAGAGAGTGGGCAGCCTTGCCTTGTCCCTGATTTCACTGGGATTGATTTAAATTTCTCTCCATTGAGTTTGATGTTGGCTATAGGATTGCTGTATATTGCCTTTACTATGTTTAGGTATGTGCCTTGTATCCTTGATCTCTCCAAGACTTTCAACATGAATGGGCATTGGACTTTGTCAAACGCTTTTTTGGCATCTAAGAAGATGATCATGTGGCTTTTCTCCTTCAGTTTGTTTATATGGTGGATTACATTGATGGAATTAGAATCAATAAAGAAATCACAAATAGAGAAAATCCTGGAGCTGGTGAACTTAGAGAAAAGATCAGGAACCACAAAGGTAAGCATCACCAACAGAATACAAGAGATGGAAGAGAGACTCTTTGGTGCTGAAAAAAACACTTGCAGAAATTGATACTTCTCTCAAAGAAAAAGTAAAATCGGAAAAGTTCCAAACACAAAACATCCAAGAAATCAAGGACGCCATGAAAAGGTGAAACCTAAGAATAGTAGGATTGGTTAAAAAGAAGATTCCAGGCTCCAAAATCTTGAAAATGTTTTCAAGAAAATCATAGAAATTTCCCAACATAAAAAAGAGATGTCCATAAACATACAAGAGGCCTATAGAACATCATAGTCACATGTCACATCATAGTCAAAACACTAAATCTATGGAACAAAGAAAAGATATTAAAAGCAGCAAGGAGAAAAGGCCAAGTAATATATAAAGGTAGACCTATCAGAATCACACCAGACTTCTCAACAGAAACTATGAAAGCCAGAGGCCCTGGGAAGATGTCATACAGACTTTAAGGGACCAGAGATGCCAACCCAGACTACTTTACATTCTATTCTAATCCTACACTTCTATCTTAACTTGACAATCATACAAATAAAATACATATTTTTTTATTAATTCACTGTACCACAATCTACTTGTCATAAAAGAAGCAATGATATTTAAAATCAAAACAATATAATCTCTATTCACGAGTCAAATAGCTTATCCCATTGCAGATGCAGCATCTTTCATTCTCAGAAATTTTAAACTAGGTTCACCAGTCTTAGTACCTATCATGATATTAACAAATTTATTCCAACAGAATTTGATACTGCTTGAAACACATTGATTAAAGTTTTATTTTATGCTTATGAACGCCTTATCTGAATAGATGAAGTAATGGCACATTAAAATTTTTTGACTGTAGAGGCAAAAGAGGGCAACAGATTCCCTGGAACTGAAGCTATAGATAGTTCTAATCCATAGTTTTGGTGCTGTGAATCAAACCCAGGTACTCTATAAGAGCAGAAAGTCTTAAAGACTGATCCATCTCAGTAGTTCTTTTTTATACTTCATTAACTAATTTGTTCATTTCATATTACAATTACAACATTACTCCCTTTTGTCCTCCCACTCCCACACTCTTTCCTCATACCTTCTTCCCCTCTACCCATCCCCTATCCCCAGCTCAGGTACCAAACCACCCTGGAACATCAAGTCGCATCAGGACTAAGTGCCTCCTCTTTCACTGAGGAAACACAAGGCAGCCCTACTAGGGAAACAGGATCCACAGTTAGGCAACAGAGTCTAAGTCAGATACAGCATATGCTGTACTTGTTAGTGGTCCCACTTGAGGAATAAATATCCCATCAACTTCTTATATATAGGGAGCCCAGGACTAGTTCAGGCAAGCTCTTTGGTTGGTACTTCAGTCTCTCTGAGCTAAAATCAGCTCAGATTAGTTGACAACGTAGGTCTTCTTATGGTGTCCTTGACCCCTCCAGCTTCCTTGCCTTTGACATAATTTGATTGGCCTGCTCTTTGATCACCTCTCCCTGAGGGGGGAGCAGCCTTACCAGGCCACAGTAGAGGACAATGCAGCCACTTTTGATGTGAACTGATAGACTAAGACCAGAAAGGAGAGGAGAACCTCCCCTATCAGTGGACTTGGGGAATGGCATGCTTGCAGAAAGGGGAGGGAGGATGGGATCGGGAGGGGCGGAGGGAGGGTCTTATGGGGGGATACAAAATGAACAAAGTGTAATAATAAAAAAATTTTAAAAAATAATTAAATTTATTACTCCTGCTACTATTTAAAATTTATTTACTTTGTATCCTGGTTGAAACATCTTCCCTGGGCCCATTATCTTGGTCCCACTCTCGCACCCTCTTCCTCCTCTATCCCACTTCCTTAGTCCATCCATATGGAAAGTCCTCTTTCCTTACTCTGAGACCCTAGCCTATCAGGTTCCATCAGGACAGCCTGGATTCTCTTCCTCTGTGGGCTGGCTAGGTTGCCCTCAGGGAGAAGTAATCAAGTGCCAGACAACTGAGTTTATGTCAGAGACTGTCTCTTCTCTCCTTATTAGGGAACCCACATGGACACTGAGTTGTCTATTGGCTACACTTGAGGAGGAGGTCTAGGTGATCTCTAAGCCTGATCTTTGGTTGATTCATCAGTCTCTGCAGTGTCCCGTGGGTCCAGCATGTTTTGGCTTTGTTGGTCTCTTTGTGAGGTTCCTGTCCCCTCTAGGTCCTTCTATATCACCCTTCTTCTGTAAGACTACCGATGTTCTGTCCAAAATTTGGCTGTTAGTTTCTGTATCTGCTTTGTTCCCCTGTGCTCTCACCAAGGGATGGATAATCAAGAGAAAAGCTAATTCAAGAAATCATCACATTTACAGAGGTCTTAAATCAAATAGACATAACAGATGTATACAGAAATTTTCACCCAAACATAAAAGAGTATACCTTCTTCTCAGTACCTCATGGAACCTTCACCATAACTGACCATGTAGTTAGGCACAAAGCAAGCCTCAAAAGATACAAGAAGATCATAACAACCTCGTGTATCTTATCAGACTACCATGGTCTAAAGCTAGACGTCAACAATAGCAGAAATAACAAAAAGCCTTTACACGTATGGAAACAGAACAACTCTACTCAATGACAGCTGGGTCAGGGAAGAAATAAAGAAATTAAAGACTTGTTAGAATTCAAAAAAAAATAAAGGTACAACTTATCCAAACTTAGGAGACACTTGAAAACAACGCTAAAAGGAATGTTCATAGCACTAAGTTCCTTCATAAAGAAATTATTCTTTTATTTGTATCATATTTACTTAAAAATGACACAATTAGAAGGAGGTCCTCCCCTATCAGTGGACTTGGAAAGGGGCAGAGAGGATTTGAGGGAAGTAGGGTGAGATGGGGAGGGGATGAGGGAGCAGGATACAACTGAGATACAAAGATAATAAACTGTAACTAATATTAAAACAACAAAAAATAAAATGACACAATTATTCTAATAACACTTGGGGATTTAAATTGCAGTCTCAAAAGCAAACTCATGTTCTTTAGTCTGCTATGCAAAGAAGCTTTCTCAAACCACTTCCTGAAACAGAGGTTTCAAAGTTTCTAGTTTTAGAAAATGTTGGACATTTACTTGTTAATATTAATTTTAATTTTTCAGTAAGTGGTTGCAAAGATTGCCTTAAAATTCAAAACAAAGAATTTATAAAATTAAATGTATGACTTCATAAAGACATTCAAGATATCTCATACAAGCAACTTAATGGCACACCTGAATGCACTATAAAAGAGAAGAGGAAAGAAGAGGAGGAGAAGGAGAAGGAGGAGGAGGAGACAAACTTAAGAAGAGTAGATGGCTGGAAATAAACTCCTAGCTGAAATCAATACATTAGAAAACAAACAAGATTCAAAAAGAATCAATGAAACTAAGAGCTTGTTCTTTGAGAAAATTTAAAAAAAATAGACAAATTCTTAGCCAAACTAACTAAAAGGCAGAGACACTATCCAAATCAACAAAATCAGAAATACAAAGGGGGCTATAACAACAGACACGGAGGAAATCCAAAGAATCACTAGGTCTTACTTCAAAAGCCTATATGCCACAAAATTTGAAAATCTGAAAGAAATGGACAATTTTTTTTATAGATTCATTTACCAAAGTTGAATCAAAATCACTCTCCTGTTCCCTTAATCCTTCCCCCTAACTCTTCCACAAGATACCCTAAATTCTGCCTGTTTGGTTGTGGGTCTCTACATCCGTTTCCATTATATGCTGGATGAAGCCTCTCAGAAGACAATTATGGTAGATTCCTGTCTGCAAGGATAGCAGAGTATCATTAGTATTTTAAAGAATGTATGGTTGGGTCTCTTCCACAGAGTGGGCTTAGTGGAGGGAGAGGAAATGAAACCACCCATAAAACCCTCAACCCAAATTTGCCCTGCCAACAGGTGTGCAGGGAGTAAAGATGAAGCAGAGATTGAGGGAATGGCCAAGCAATGACCGGCCTAATTTGAGACCCATCTCACTATTTCTTGATACATGATTCAAGCAGTGTTCACACCCTACCATCACAATCAATTTACTAATTTATTTTTCTGTTAGAAAAAACAGTGAAGGAATCCTATTTATTATTTTTTTGTTTGTTTACCAGCCAATAATTCATTGTCATTTCCTTTTTTACATTAAAATGCTTCTAACAAAAATGGATATTTTTATTTTGGCTATAAAATGTCAGTCTTTGGAAGAGCCTTCCCACTTCTGAAGCAGCAAGTGTTTCTTCATGTTTAATTCATCTTATGAACCCCAATAAGATCTATGCTATGATAGGAATCTTAGAAATTATGTTATTATGTTCATGAACAGAAACTAGGTTATAGAAGTAGGAGCATTTTCATAGAACACAGTAGAAAGACCCAACAATGAAATTTCATGTTTAAAGAAAAAATTCACACCTTGCAAATGTTATTCAGTGCTTATTGTAACACAGTTAATTAAACATATGCCTGCTGCTCTGTTTTATGCTAGTTCAGCTCAATTATTTTCTGTTTAAGTATGTGTCCTAAAAAAAACTTTGTGTGATGATTATCTTTTGCATTTTCATATTGAATGAGATTACTCAGCTAACTCAATCCTTGTTTGTTTCCTTGCCAACAACACAATGTTCTAAATACTTGATTCACAAAGATGAGTCAGGCTTGTTCTCAAGTCCCCAAATTGTATAATACCAAAGAAACTAGGTATAAAGAAACCAATTCATTCTGGTATATGTAATGAAAGAAAACTCCAAGGAACAGGATAGCTACAGTAAGTGTTTGAAAATATTCACAGAATGCTTGCCTTGAGGTCTTTGAAAGCATTCTCACAAATGATTTCATTTATGTCCTATGTAAATGAAATGGTTCAGGACTGGAACAGAGAACATTATGTTCACTAAAACGTTAGAAAATGCATCTTCTGCCAAGTGTTTTTGTTTGTTTGTTTGTGCTTTTTGTCTCTAAATGAGAGGTACTAGGTGCTAAACACTTTACCTAAGTTTGATGCTATACTCTCCTAAACGATTTTTAATCATCTGGGAAATAAAACTCTGAGATTAATTTTCTGGAAGAAGAACAAGCAACTTGAATTTTGCTTCCCTTAGTAGATATAATTTTACAATGTTTTAAAGTGCTGCTAATTGATCTCAGCAGGATCATGCTTCATATCTTTGACGGAATAATTATGCAATTCTGTACTCATGGTGTCATTTTCTGTTCTTTCATTTGTTTCATTCCAATTTTCAAGGTCAGGTTTGATCTTGATAAGTTGCTAAAAACCTTGCATTTGAAAGCTATTCATTGTATTTACTCCAAAGTGAAGAGTAATTTTAACATCTGATTATATACATATACATATATTAATATACACTAAATGATGCTTATTATTATTTGGGGGAAATTTCGTATCAAAGTAATGTATTTTCACCATTTCTACTCTTTCACCATTTCTACTCTTTCCCCTCAGAATCTAAGCCTTGCTGTGCTCTCTTGACTGACACCCTTCCACACATGAGACCTCTTCCCTCACAAATACACACACATACACACACACTCACACACACGCATACATACATGTTGATTATATGTATATATGTTTAAGGCTGATCATTTGTTATCATTACTATTCTTTAGTGTATGTGTGTTGTATTTGTCTGTGTTTGTAAGTTTTATTTTCACTACCTAAAATCATTCCATGAGTAACATTTCTAGAATATTTCCTTTCAAATTTATCTTTTAATCTCCGACTCCATCTTCAAAATAATTCCAAATCTAAACAGAGAAACACTTAAAGAAATGCTCAAAGTCCTTACTCATCAGGGAGGTGCAAATCAAAATGACCCTGAGATTTCCCCTTACACCCATCAGAATGGCTAAGATAAAAAACTCAAGTAACAACATGCTGGAGAGGTTGTGGAGAAAGGGGAACCCTTCTCCACTGCTGGTGGGAATGTAACCTTGTACAACGACTTTGGAAATCAATCTGTCGCTATCTCAGACAATTAGGAATAGGGCTTCCTCAAGATCCAGCTATACCACTTCTAGGCCTATACCCAAAGAAAGCTCAAGTACACAATAAGGACATTTGCTCAACCATGTTTGTAGCAACTTTATTTGTAATAGCCAGAACCTGGAAACATCCCAGATGTCCATCAACGGAGGAATGGATACAGAAACTGTGGTACATTTACACAATGGAATACTACTCAACAATTAAAAACAAGGAAATCACGAAATTTGCAGGCAAATGGTGGGATGTAGAAAAGATCATCCGGAGTGAGGTATCCCAGAAGGAGAAAGACACACACCGTACATACTCACTTGTAAGTGTATACTAGGCTTATAAGATAGAATAAACATACTAAAATCTGTACACCTAAAGAAGCTAAATAAGAAGGAAGACCTGGGGTAAGATGATCAATCCTCACTTAGAAAGACAAATGGGATGGACGTTGGAAGTAGAAGAAAACGAGAAACAGGGCAAGAGCCTACCATAGAGGGCTTCTGAAAGACTCTACCTAGTCATGTATCAAAGCAGATGCTGAGCTCATGGCAAAACTTTGGACAGAGTGCCAGGAATCATATGAAAGAAGTGAGAGTTAGTGTGAGCTGGAGAAGCCAGGCAATCCACAAGGACCAAATATATCTGGGCACAGGGTTCTTTTCTGAGACTGATTCTCCAACCAAGGACCATGCATAGATATAAACTAGAACCTCTGCTCAGATGTAGCCCATGGCAGCTCAGCATCTAAGTGTCTATCATAGCATGGGGAACAGGGACTGTCTCTGACAGGAACTCAGTGGCTGGCTCTGTGACCTCCTCTCCCCACTCGAAGGAGGAGCAGCCTTACTAGGCCACAGAGGAGGACATTGCAGCCAGTCCTGATGACACCTGATAAACTAGGGTCACATGGAAGGGAAGAAGGACCTCCCCTACCAGTGGACTTGGAAAGGGGCAGGAAGAAGATGGGGGAGGGAAGGTGGGATTGGAAGGGAATGAGGGAGGGGGCTACAGCTGCGATACAAAGTGAATAAACTGTAATTAATATAAAAAATAAAAATTAAAAAAACTTATTGCAGTATTTTTTCAAATATACTTGCTTTATCGCTTTGAGTTTTATGCCACTGTTTGAACACTCCACTTATACGTCTTATTAATATTTTAATCTTATTTCAGATCACATGTTGAAGCTCACTTCATTATGAAATAAAATCTATACATCTTCTTCATTAATGATTAGTTTTTTTTCACCATATACTTTTACAGTTAGTTGTTTTTTTTTAATTCCATATTACTATTAGCTGATTTACATTCTGTGATCATTTATTACTTTTGGTCATAATGGCATCATAAGGGGCAGCAACATGCCTGTCATTTGTAACTATCTCAGACAAATGGTTTAGTGGCACGGGGAGAATAATTATTTGATTTTTTTCTAGGTAACAACCTATATCTATCTCTGGAGCATTCCTGAGCTTTTAAATCAGGAGACCAACACTTTTAACTACAAATTGACTGTTTATTATTTTCATTAGGCAAATTGCTTTAGATACTTAAGCCTCAATTTCCTTCCAAGTACAATGTACTGAGTATTACAGCATGTGTTTGTGAATTCACAAATGTACGGAAGAGAGTAAGTCTGTAGACTGGCATGCAATGCAAACTGGAAATTTGCTATTGTAACTCTGGAAATTAGAGATCTTTGTGCTTTTATCTCAATTTTCCTTCAATGTAACTTTTGAATGCTGTTAGAAACTTCTAAAAAAAGAACGTAACCTAGCTATATGATTTGTTAAAAAATAAATTAAAAGCCTGACAGCCTGGTATGCAGCTTTGAATTTTCAGATCATACCTTTGAATGCAGTAAAGAATGGATTGGTACTTCAGGGAAGAAAGTGCTTCCACAAGAAGCATGAAAATTGACCTTCATTCCCAGAACTTATTAAAGGCCATGCAGGAGAGTCAGCTCTAATAGCAGCCTTGCAGGTGGAGAAATGGAGAGTCTATGGAGCAAGAGAGATAGCATGATCAGCAAAACTGCAAATTTTGGGTTCAGAAAGACACCCCACATGAATAAATTTAATAGAAACAATCAGAGGAAGATGCTATATGTCATCTTCAGGCCTTAGTATGGATGTACTTACTGCACACATAAAACTCAAATAAATACTCAAAAGCCTACACAACACACACACGAACATACACATCCACACACTCCAAGGGAATTAAGTAGTAACGATTAATCAAAATAGTAGGTGACACAACTATTCAATTAATGACTTATCTTTCTCATTTCTTAATTTTAAGTTGGATGTAGACAGCTTAGAGGGAACTTGTAAGAGGTTGAAAAAAGACAAAACATAGCATCTATAAGCAATATCTATCGACAATAATTTATGATAGTAGAAATTGAAATATTTTAATTGTATTTGTGAATAATTCAGTCCATAGATGGTCATGGATAGATGCTCTTATTTTTAGTAGGTAATAAGCACAGACACACAAAACAGGTGAGCTCTAAAAGATATAGACTTGACAGGCTACAGAATTATAGTATTTTGTTTTATTTGGAAAAATAAATTTTACCAGTTTATTGATTTGGATGTTTCAGTCAAAAGAACAACAATTAGGTAATCTGTGATTTTTTTTTTCACTGTTCTATTTATTCACTTCATCTGTGGAATATGTCTTACCTTTTAGGTTATTTGTCAAGGTAATATTTATTTGTTAATTTAAACATAAATTAAATTGAGCATAAAAGCTATAAAAATATTTCTTATGTTTTCTTTGTATTTTTCCTCTCAAACCATTTCCTGTGAAAGCATGTGAAAACTTTTCTCCTAGACATATAACTTTATGGTAATTGAAGTCCCGACCTTAATTATTTTCAGAGTGTGTAAGGGAGAGGATGCATTTTGATTATAAGGTCAAAAGTGGTAGTTTCATTAAAAGTATTCCTTTGTTTATTATTCTACTCAAAGGATTGAGTTTTTATTCCATTTATCAAAACTTGTTAACCTTAGCATCTATTCCATTAAATTTCATTTATATAAACTTTTAGAAATTGAAACATTTAAAAATATGCTGCTCAAAAAAATAGAAAAATAATATGCTGCTCTTCAGTGTAAAATATACTGGGTTGAGTTGGGTTGTACACATGTGAACACATGTCTGTTGGTGTGTGTGTCTGAGTGTGTGTGTCTATGTGTGTAGATTTCAGAAAGGGAAATTGAGCTTTATCGTTACTGCTTTCTGCTCCATTCCCATGAGACTCGGTTTATCAGTCTGGAGCTTGCAATATTTTAGCTGGACTATCAGTCTGGAAGCCCCATGGATTGTCTTGTGTTCTACATTACCACAAAACCAGTGCTGGGAAGACAATGGTCTGTGTCAACACCAAGGTATTGATGTGGGTTCAATGCACCCAAACTTCACTCCCCACATTATATAGCAAATACACTCACTGAGTTGTCCTCTAGTCTGAATACTTTTCAGTTGCCTAAATCCACAGACCATAAATCTGTTTTAAGTATTTCTGGAATTCCACATATAGACTAGATATGTGGAATTTAAACAATAGTGAACAAAAACAAATGAGGGAATAAAGTGAAATTTTAGGAATAATTAACCTTGAACAGTGATATTTTAAATAATTTTTAAATATCAGTGTATATGATAACCTACATTTACATTAACAATTGATATTCAGTAAAAGTTAGCCATTTGTTTAATTTCCCATATTTGTGGAATCTAAAGTACTATAAATTAAGGGTAAATATTTTACCTCTAGAACAAATCATTAATTCAAAGTTCTCCATTTTTATTGTATTATTTAATCAAGAACATTTAACTTATGCTTAAAATTAATCAGTGAGTCTTTCCACAAGCATTATGAAAAATATAAGGCAAATTAACACAACTTTGAAAACACTGCCAGAATTGAAGGTGCTAGCATAGTGAGTAAAAGCATTTGCTCTTCAAATATGAGGTCTCAACTTTGAATGTCTTGTAAAAACTGGGAGATGGTTGCCTGTAAAAATAAAACCAGTCACTTGTCAGAAACTGGACTATTTACTCAAATTGGAAAATTACCTTTTCATTCATTAGTTAATTTTAGTTTAATTGACTAATATTTACAATTCAAATTTCATATGATAATATTAAATTTAATATATATGTATTAAATGTTGTATCTTCATTGCTCTAAATTTCTTGGTATATCCAAATCTCCATTTTAAGCTTAGAACAAAATTGAATTTTTAAAATAAATTTATACCCCAGGTACTTCGTAGTGATTTGTTTAGAATATCATAGGTCCATGCATTAGTTATATTATTATTATTGAATATATAGATTAAAACATGAGGTGAATAGTAACCAACGTGTACAATAAAAATATGCTCATTTTTTTACTCAGTATATTTTTATTATTTAAATTAAAAGAGCCTTATTCAAAATGTGCAGGTTTTCTCTGTAAAGGTTTAGCATATATCTACTCTGTCATTCAAATATATGTTGAAGATACCATATAGCTTGTATTTATCTCAGTTTTAAAACCTGTAAAATATTATAGTAATTTTAAATCTTGCTATAAAGACTAAATAATATAAGACATCTAAAATTTGGAGCAAAAATAATGTTATTTCTGATGCAGTAAAATTTAGTCCCATTCCCATATTTAATCTTCTATGTACTGCAAGAGAAAAATGTTAAAGTTTCACTTTGACTTTTCTCCACAGGAAAATGAAAAGCACACTTCAATGTAATCTTACAGTCATAAAATATTTAATATATTTAAATAACTGTAAATTCTTTTTTAATCCTCTTTTGTTACAGAATTGCAGAGTAGCTCCTGTGGAAACCCAGGAGTTCCACCCAAAGGTGTCCTATATGGCACAAGGTTTGACGTTGGGGACAAGATCCGCTACAGCTGTGTAACTGGATATATCCTTGACGGCCATCCTCAACTTACCTGCATAGCCAACTCAGTTAATACAGCTTCCTGGGATTTTCCTGTTCCCATCTGCAGAGGTGAGACTAGATAAATGAACAAACACACACACATACATATGTATATATATAATATATTATATATGTGTATATATGTGTATATTATATTTACGTATATATATGTGTTGAATATAATGAAAACATGTTAAAAGTAAATTAATATAAAGCGTAACTATTTATTATCTACCTATTACCCATTTATTATATTTAGTTTTTTCCTACCATATATTATCTATTTATGTTAGGTACTGAATGACAACTATATAAGCATACTAAATGTATGCATACTAAATGTA
Organism: Rhombomys opimus; assembly: GCA_010120015.1. Taxonomy (NCBI): domain Eukaryota; kingdom Metazoa; phylum Chordata; class Mammalia; order Rodentia; family Muridae; genus Rhombomys; species Rhombomys opimus. The sequence goes on along the minus strand of REGO01000132.1, from coordinate 4,070,725 downwards.
TGCTTATATATACATACATTTTCATTTACATTATATATACATACTTTTTCCTAAGACAAAAGCATTTTATGTAGACTGAGATATTTCTATTCATAAACATTTGTACATTTGTAACAGAATGTATGAATACATATTTTCAGATTCACCTTAGAAAACCATATAGACTTTATAATGCTTAAAAATTCTAGTTGCTTGCCTAAGCTGTCATGGCCATTATTTTGCTTTAATTTAGAAATATTGACTATATCTCCTGCAGACTATCAAAGCAGACACTGAGACTTTATGGCCAATTGTTGGGCAGAGTGCATGGAATCTTATACTGTAAAAAGTGGGAAATAATAGGATAAGGAGAAGACAGGAACCCCACAAGGTTCCTGAGCAACAGAACCAGAAGATTTGAACACAGGGGTCTTCCCAGAGACCCATACTCCAACCAAGTACCAGGCATGGAGATAACCTAGAACCCCTGCGCAGATGTAGCCCATGGCAGTTTAGTGTCTAAGTGGGTTACATAGTAATGGGAAGAGGGACTGCCTCCGACACAATTGGATAGGCCTGCTCTTTGATCACCTCCCCCTTAGGGGAGAGCAGTCTTACCAGGCCACAGAAGATGACAATGCAGCCACTCTGGATGTGATCTGATAGACTAAGATCAGAAGGAAGGAGAGGAGGTCCTCCCCTATCAGTGGACTTGGGGAGGGGCATGCATGAAGAAGGGGGAGGGAGGATGGGATCGGAAGAGGGAGGGGCTTATGGGGGGATACAAAATGAATAAAGTGTAAAAAAAAAAAAAGGAAACTATGGCCAAAATAGCTACATCGCTTCTCAATGGTAGAACTGATTTGTTCTCTAAGTACGGATTAAAAAACATTTCCTACAAATTCTTAAAATAAAAAAAAATTAAAAAAAATTTCTCACAATATTTAACATAATATTAGGTTGATGAAATATTACTTTATAGTTTAATACGGAAGCTATGAAATATTTTACTTTATAAAGGAAATGTTATTCAGTACTCATAATAGTTAAAAGTTTAATGTCTAGAAAGTAGCTGTATTAAACATCAGCTACATACACTAGTTTTGCGCACAGAAATTCTGGAGATCAACATTTTTTTTAGCCTGGGCTTTCTTTTCTATTGTGAAGTATTTCAGCGATGTCATGAGCTGTTTCTCTAGTTCCTCACTGTGTAGAAGGCAGGTAGGAATATGCAAGTACACATGTCAAACATTTTCCTCAAGCAAGTGGCTGCAGGCAAATAGCATAGTAACTAGCGAAATCAACCACATAAAATAACTTATCTATCTTTACAACTTCATGTCTATATATTAATGTATTTTTATCCTATTCGACTTTTCTCCCTTAACTCTTTCCTCTCCTTCATGAAAACTCTATTTTTCTCAAATAGGCCTCCTTCTACTTTCAGTTGTTTGTATGTATATTTGAAACCCAGGAGTTTAGTTAGCCTTAATTAGGTAGGGGACCTTATTTGCCAGAACATGGGAAACTTACCAGTGACTACACAACTAAAGAGGATCTCTCTCTCGTCTATACCAACCAATGCCCATAGTGCCTCAGTAACTAGGGAGACCCAGGGAGATCCTCTCCCACCTGTTATTAAATGATAACAGGCCCAGTTAACTGCAGCTGCTGTTAGCTCAAGACGTGAACAGCCATGTTCTGCCTGGAAGACAGTGTTCCACAACCCTACTCCCCAGCCCACTTCTTTTACATTCTATCCTCTTTTATGGTATTTCTATTGAGTTCATGATATGAATGCAGTTAAGATCTGTGTGCTTAACAACACTTATTTTCTGTACCTGGATAAGACCATAGCAACTACACACCTCACAAACCAGGAAAGATACAAAGATGATCACAATAGTGGCATGAGTCTTTTCAGTGTACCTAATAGTCTTCTCATTGGTGTTTGAGGTTTGAGCCAAAAGGAAATTTCTTATACAATGAAAATCTTATACAATGTCCATGGCAGGGAATCCATGAGCCCAAATAAGGAAGCCACTACTACTATTTTACCAAACGGACATGATATGACCACCAAACTGTCTTCTGAATATATGTGTTTGTAACTTCCACACAGCTAACTCCTTTTGCCATATATATATATATATATATATATATATATATATATATATATATATCAGTATATGATTGGTCTCAGGCTAATCACTTGAACAATTTGAGTTAATTCTTTCTCTAGTCAATGAGATGACTTAAAAAATAGCTGCTATAGTTGCAGCAGTGCTAAATAAATAGCCTCTACATGCTGTTTATTGTTCTATGTGGGATGTCCACATTCTGTTCTAGCTGGCCTCTGGGTTTATGCTTTCCCAGTATTGTTGCTTGCTGACTCTGCTCTTGTTTCTATTGCTATGGTTATTATTGTTAGTTTTATGCCAAACACTGCAAACAACTAAATAATTTAGAAGTATTGTGTCTTTTAATTAAAAGTAAACAATTAAACTCCAGATGTTAAGAGAAATGATTGGTCAAATATCAAGCATCTGGGACTATGATAGGCTGAGATTTTTAAGTCAACTTGCAAATTGCCTTGGCCATGAAAGAAATGTTATTAGGTTAAAAATAAATGACAGGATTTTTTTCTGAACAATAAAGCCAAAACTGAAAATATCAGAATTTCATACTATCTACAATTAATAACATCCAATTTCCAATTCTATATAATGATACAAAGGGTATGATATATCTGCTCACATAACAGAAAGCAAGTCCTCTGAGTGAACCTGAATCTTTCATTTGTAACAGTGTGCCCCTATTTGATCTCTGGGGAGTCATTATCTCTTGTTTGCAATGCTATAAGCAAATTTTGTCCTAGTCTCTGTTGGAAGACGTGAGACTCTTTTACAAACAGATGTCTGTGAAAAGATAGTCTGACACAAACGTCAGTTGGACAGTGTTCAAAAGATGAGCAGACATATGAGAATACAAGAAACAGTCTCGGACTTTAAAGTGGTTTAGTACACAAGCCAGGCTTGAGTCACTCTCTCTGTTCCAAAGTAGGAGCTTTGAAAGTCAGGTTACCATACTTTGAATTTTTAAATAATAAATTTACACCTAACATAGGATAATTAATCTCATAGTAAGGTGAAATAAAGTCTAACAATCTTATAAAAGGCACATAGTATATTCTAAAGAAGCACACAACTTATTCGTTAAAATATTTTATAGACATTTAAAATTGTTTAAAAAAGAAAAAGAAATACTGTAAGTGTTTACAATGGATCATCATCAACATTATTTTATATTAATATTTGATACAGGACTCCTTCCCCATTTCAATTCAGATTATAGAGGTTGGAGCTAAAAAAGAATTACTCTAGTCTAAATACTCATTTTTCCTTTTACTGACTAGATAATTTGAGAGTCACATAAATAGTTTGTGAACCTGGAAACTACTGCTTTAATTATACAATGATAAAAATACATGCAGAAATACCAAAGTCACAATTGAGTTAATGTTACATATTTTCGTAAGGTACAGAGGTCTATTCAAGAATCTTTTCATGTTAGGCAATTAAGTATGATTATGCCCTGAATTGTGGTAAAATGTAATGTAATCACTAAAATAAGTGCATATAGTTCCATTAGCCCACTTCTCTTTGCAACTTTCACAATATCTTCCCCTTAAAAGAAAGAACATATGGTTAGAAAGCAGAAGTGAAAAGAAAGATAAACTCTCACTCTATCCATCCTGGTCTACCAGTAGAGCCAATAGTTCCCTTCTTTTGTTGAGAGCCTTTCTATTTCAAGGTTAAATTTTTTGGCTGAGTATACACCCTAATTCTTTTCTCCTGCTTCACAAGGCCCCGCAAGCAAATTAACTTTGACTTTCACCATAACCTCCTCAAGTTCTAATTTATCAAAAATTGGCACCCTCTGTGTTTGTAAATGTTGCCTGCTTAACTTCAGTCTCCCAAGCTCACCTTTTCTTTTCACAACTACTGAAACTAATGAATGCATTTACTCATTCAAATGTATTCATTAAAAACCTACACTGTGAAAAGCAGCATTTTATATGCCAGGGAACCAAAGATTGATTAAGAAACAACTCTTGCCTTTAAGAGCCCATGGTCCAATAGGGCAGACTGTAATGCAATCAAGCAATTACAATAATGTGTGGTAATTGATTTAATGGTAGGATCTGTAGAATAGTTGAGCACCTTGATGAAGGAGGCATTAGTGTCTCCCAGTTGAGGGGATGAAAGTTCATATGGGGACAGAAATTTAAGAGAAGGCTTTACAGAGGATTACTAAAAATATGAACTATATAGAGCAAGAACATTTTAAGTGAGGCAATAATTCATGTAGAAAGTACAAATTTTCCTTTCCAGCCTCAAAAGTAGTCCTCATGTGTTACTAATATTCACTGGCTTAGCGTAGACTCTATGTCATACTTCATAGAGCACATGATCTAATTTTCTGTGCTCAACTTTATCTCCTACTAACCAACTAATATTAAAATTTAAAGAATAGAGGACTAACGTTTTTTCAGAGTATGTCATTGTGATTCTGTTCAAAGGGAAATACAGAGCATAGCTTAATCCATTCCTCCCCCTTCTGCTTTTAGTCACTTGATAGCATACTGATTCTTTAATTTATAACTGTGCAGGGGGCTGATAATTCTATAATGATCTGCTTATTGCTTCCTATGGCGTTTACACAGTCTTTCCTGGATGAACCCTTTGCTTTGAAAGTTCTTTGCTGCTTCCTAGCACTGATAGTTAATTAAAAAAGAAACAAATGTCATCTCTATCTAGAGGGCTTTGAACAGGGTTTTTATGTTGAAAAACATAATCATTTTTATCAGCAATATCTACTAGTTTTTTTAAAAAAAGGCAGCTAAGTTCCTGCTAAGCAAAACTCTGTATAAACTCAAACTTAATGTTTGTGCTCATACATGGAGCATTTGAAATTTCTGCGCCCCTTCCTTCAAAGGACACTTATGTTTATTCTCACTGAGCTTGCAGGCTGGAGACACTAATGCCTCCTTCATCAAGGTGCTCAACTATTCTACAGAATAGTTGAGGGAATGCTGGGAGGGATACCTGGAACATGCGGTGGGGAAGGGAATCTCTGGCATAAGCTAGAAACCTAGAGAAATGGTAACTCCAGGAAATCTATGGTGGCAACCCTAGCTAAGATTTTAGCAATGACGAATATAGACAGTGAAACATTAATTTGCATCATATTTCCTTTATATGTTAATAAGATTTAAATGTAAAACTAAGTTGCTATTTAATATATATATAATAAATTCAAGTGGAAATTAGTCAGGAGCAATTTGTCATTGTTGTAACTTTGTGCATTAAAATTTGTATTAGGTTAAATTTGTATTTTAATATCATTTTAGTGTGATGGATGGCATTCTTTTGGAAAAGGTGTGACATTAGTAATGCAGTTGTGATAAAATAAATTGGTGCAATGGACAACGGGTACATTTGAAAACAAAAAAAAAAAGGCAAACTTGAGCTTGTGCCTTTCTCTTGTCACATCAGGATTCTGGGATCTGCGGCAGTAATGGTCACAAAAATTTGAGGCTAATCTGTGCTATAGTCAACACATAAATATGTGTTTCAACATATAAATGTGTGTATGTAATATCACACTCACCTATAGATAGCATATATACATATATGCATATTTTTATATATTCATATTTTTATAAAACTTTGATAACAGTAGTTTACTATATGACCTTTCAAAAGTGGTGGGTGTTAGTTACACCTCACTTTATTCTTTCTCATATCTTGTTCTCCTATCCTATACTCTACACTGCTAACATTTTCTGTTCCATAATTGTTTTTTTTTCTATTTACTTATTTTTAAATTACTTGATTAATTAGGTAATCAATTAACTTTACATCCCAAATACAGTTTCTCCTTCCACCTCTCCTTCCAGTACTTCCCCCTCACTTACCCTCCACAACCTCATTCACTGCTCCTCCATTTCTCTTTTGAAATGGGGAAGCATCTCATGAATATTAACATATCAAGATTCAGTAAGACTCAGCACATCTATTTGAGGCAGCCAGTGTGTAAAAAGAGTCCAAAAGGTGGGCAACAGTGTCAAAGATAGCCCCTGTTCCCACTGGTAGGAGTGCCACAAGAAGACTTAACTGTTATATTTGTGCAGAGGACCTAGTCAGTCCAATACATGTTTCCTGTTTGGCGGTTTAGTTTCTGTGGGCCTTGGTGGGACCAAGTTAGTTCATTCTGTAGTTTTTCTTGTAGTGTCTTTGACCCTTTGGCTCCTGCAATTCTTCTTTCCTTTCTTCCACAGGATCCCACAAGCCCTGCCTAATGTTTGCCTGTGGTCTCTTCATCTGTTCTATCAGTTGCTGGTTGAAGGCTCTCTGATGATGGTTATGCTAAGCTCCTGTCTGCAAGTATAGCAGAACATCATTAACAATGTCAGGGGTGAGCTCCCTTTCATGACATAGGTCTCAAGCTGGACCTGTCATCATTTGGCCACCCCTTCAACTTCTGCTCCATCTTTACTCCTGCATATCTTATAGGAAGGAAGTCTTGTAGCCTGAAGGTTCTGTGGCTGGATTGGTGTTTCAATCACTTTATTGGAAGTCTTTCCTGGTTATAGGAGATGGCCCATTCGGGTTCTATATTCGTCATTGCTAAAATCTTAGCTAGGGTTGCCACCATAGATTTCCTGGAGTTACCATTTCTCTAGGTTTCTAGCTTATGCCAGAGATTCCCTTCCCCACCGCATGTTCCAGGTATCCCTCCCAGCATTTTTCTCTCCATTCCCCCAAACCTGATCCATTTTACTCCCACCCCCACCCCCACCTCTGTTCAATCCCCTTCTCCACTTCCACCCAATTTTCCATAATTGCTCTTAACTCTTTACACCACTGTGTTCTCTTCCCTATCAATTTAACCCCACTAAAATGACCCCTTATTGTATTCTGGAATTTGGACATAAATGTTTGATGGCAATAAATCTGAAGAACATTTTGTACATATCATTTCATGAACCAAGTTAAAAGCATGAAATGTTTAATGCAGGGTTCCATTATCACGTCAAAGACTGCCAGTAAGATTTCAGTGATATAATGTCACAAGGGAAATTGTGCAAATACCAAAGGTCATTTACATCATCAACATTTATTGAATGATAGAAGCAATCAAGCATGTCAAAACTCAATCATCGTTTCACCTTCCCTAAGCTTCAAAAATTCTGCAGGTCACATACACACACACATATATATATATACATATATATGAAAAACAATTAGATTTATAGTCTCTCAAATTAAAAGAATGCAATATGAGTAATAGCTCTTGCAGAAATCATATAGGAACCACAGTATGATTTCATGATGCTCATCCTCTATCATATCAGTAATATAAGCTTAGGGAATGAACTTTCGAAAGTAGTAACACATCTTTTTGAAATTTAATTTAATTTTATTAATTACACTTTATTCACTTTGTATCCCCCCATAAGCCCCTCCCTCTTCCTCTCCCGATCCCACCCTCCATCCCCCTTCTTCATGCATGCCCCTCCCCAAGTCCACTGACAAGGGAGGTCCTCCTCTCCTTCCTTCTGATCTTAGTCTATCAGATCTCATCAGGAGTGGCTGCATTATCATCTCCTGTGGCCTGGTAAGGCTGCTTACCCCTCAGGGGGAGGTGATCAAAGAGCAGTCCAATCAGATTATGTCAGAGGCAGTCCCTCTTCCCATTACTATAGAACCCACTTGGTCACTAAACTGCCATGGGCTACATCTGTGCAGGGGTTCTAGGTTATCTCCATGAATGGTACTTGGTTGGAGTATGAGTCTCTGGGAAGACCACTGTGTTCAAATTTTCAGGTTCTGTTGCTCTCCTTGTGGTGTTCCTGTCCTCTCTATATCTTACTATTTCCCACTTCTTACATAAGGTTCCATGTACAACTGCCCAACAGTTGGCCATAAGTCTCAGTGTCTGCTTTGATAGTCTGGAGGGCAGAGGCTTTCACAGGCCCTCTGTGGCAGGTTCCTAGGTTGTTTCCTGTTTTCTTCTTCTAATGTCCATCCTCTTTGCCTTTCGGGATGGGGATTGAGTGTTTTAGTCAGAGTCCTCTCTCTTGATTAGTTTCTTTAGATGTACAGATTTTAGTAGGTTTATCCTATGTTATATGTCTATATGAGTGAGTATATACCGTGTGTGTCTTTCTGCTTCTGGGATAGCTCACTCAGGATGATTTTTTCCAGGTCCCACCATTTACCTGCAAATTTCATGATTTCCTTATTTTTCATTGCAGAGTAATACTCCGTTGTGTAGATGTACCACAATTTCTGATCTTTTTAATGGTACACAAATACATCCTGATGCCGAGAACATGATTAAGGAGTGTATTTAGAGAACCATATAAATTAAAATACATGTACCTGATGCTATGGGCTAAGTCAAATGTGGAAAAAAAGAGTTACCTAAATAGTTCTACCCCATTTTTTTCCATGTTAAGGACAATGCACAGAGAGGACCTAAAACCCCGGTTCAGATGTAGCACATAGACTGTCTTCAAGTGGGGTCGCTAGTAAGGAGAGCTGGGACTCTCTCTGATATGAACTCAGTGGCAGGCTCTCTGATCACCTCCCCTTGGGGGATGCTGCCTTGCCAGTGCACAGAAGACAATGCAACCAGTCCTGATGAGACCTGATAGGCTAGGATCAGATAGGAGGGGAGGAAGACCTCCCCTATCATAGGGGAAGTACATAGGGGAGGTACGTAGGAGAAGAAGGAGAGGGAGGATGGGGTAGGGAGGAAACAAGGGAGGGAGACACAGTCAGGATACAAATTGAATAAATTATGATAAATGATAATAATTTAAAAAGAGAAAAAAATGAATGTTTTATTAGCTTGTGTATCTGGAATCTGGCCTGCAATTTAATCATCTAAAAAAAATGATGCACATACATTAAAGTTCTCCTAATTTTGTTTTTATCTTTTATCATTCAAAAGACCTAATTAATTAAAAAATAAATTAGTTTCTTAAAGAGAAAATCTATTATTATAGTTTAAAAGCTTAAAGCTATTTATTTAATATAATAATATTAATACATAATTAATATGTATTTATTAAAGTTTTACTGACTTTTAATTTGTAGGTTTTTAATTTATTAATACAATATTATTTGCATAAAAAACTTTTTTGAAATTGTGTATTTAAATTTCTCATACTTCCTTCTAAAATGACTGTTGTTTCTAGATGTTTAAATAGGAAAACTTCTATAATATTTCATTAATAGTCATTATCAATTTTGTTCATTTTTATAACTCAATAACCCTCAGGAACTACTGTATATCAATAGTAATAGGAGAATTGTGCATGGCAAGCACTGTAAAAACTGAGCCATCTCTGCAACATGTATCTTTTACTTTTCAAGTTTTTTCCTTTGAGCCATAGACAGTTTTAAAAACTTCTGCATATTATAACTCAACTTCCATTCTCAGGTTATTATAAATAATAGTGCAAAATCACTAATTGATTAAAAGGTAGAGCACAGGAATTTTCAAAGTTTTGCAAGATCACATGGCTTGAAAAGAATGGTTAGAATTTAGATTCCAGAACTTTGTGTCCAGTTCCATGATCTTAGTCACTTTTTTAATGATGTCACTTTTTTATTATTTCATTTATCTGCTTATTCATTTTGTTATTTTCAACTCTGTGTAGCCTTGGCTGTCCTCAACTCACTTTGTAGACCAGGCTGGCCTGAAACTCAGAGTGATCTGCCTGCCTCTGCCTCCCCGAGTGCTGGGACTACAGGTGTAAGCCACTGTGCTCAGCTTATTTCTCTTCAAATAATATACAACAACTTGCACAAATCATACATATAAATTTCATAATAAACTACATCCTTAAACTATCTTGTTACTCTACTTCATTTAAATTAAATATCTTTAAGAGTAGTGTTTGCTTTTCCTCAGTCTTCACAGCCTGTTTCACAGCCTTTACAAATTTAAGGGACAGCATTTGCGACACTATTCAGAGTCAGAAATAAGGGCCATGTGTCATGTGTACAAAGCCATCTAAGTTTATATAACTTTAGGAAATAAGACATCTCAGTGACAACTTTTATTACTTGTATAATTTTTGAACAGGTTGAAACCCACCAATGAAGAGTTTGGAGTTTGTTCTCTAGCTCTAGAAGTGGCCATGTTCATGTGCCCCTTATAAAGGAAGTACCAGGAAAGAGGTTGTATCCACTCAATATGCACGCAAACCCAAAACTCTGTAGTTAATAGAGAATGGATGAGAAAACCTTCTATTTCGCTTTAGAACAGTAATGCCAGAACAAATAATTCTTATGAAGTCCATATTCTGACCAGATTTTAAAAGATGTAAGAATACCTATGCTTACATTAATTAAACGTTATCACTTGGCACTGAGGTCATCTTCATATATTATAAATCCATAGCTAGTGGACAATAAAATTCTTACCAGTTTCACGAAAGATTTTAAGTTAAAACCTACTAAATTAAAGCCCGTCTCTGTAACATCTTTGTAATAACCAGAACATCAAAAAATTACCGATGATGATGATATTTTTTTTCTAGTTATATACTCTTACCCTCAATTACCACATCAAACTTAACTTGGTAATACTTGTGGTTTATAAAATTAGTTATGGATGTTAATGTTATCTAACTTTCCTGAGTCTTTTCAGGATTAATATTAAAAAAAAATTAGTAAAGTTATTTTCCAATCTGAGCAGGGATTTTTTTTATTTAATCACTTTACCGCAGGATCCCAGCTCCCTCACCCTCTAGTCACAGTCTTGCTCTCATGCCCCCATCCACTCAGAGGGGACCATAAACGGTACCAACCCACCATGGCCCCTCAAACCACAGCAGAAATGAATGCGTACTCTCCCACTGAGGCCAGATAAGGCAACCGAGCTATAGTGAAGGGGCAAAGGCAAGCAACAGAGTCAAAGACAGCCCCTACTCCTTTGTTAGGGGACAAAAATGATCACCATGCTGTTCATCTCCTACTTTTGTAAAGGGGATTGGTCCATTTAATGCAAGTGCCTGGTTCAGTCTTTGTGAGACTCCACGTGTTCAGGTTAGCTTACTCTGTAGGTCTTCTTATGGTGTCCTTGACCCCTTCTGATGCCTCAATTCTTCCTCCCACTCTTCCACAAAATTCCCCTCAGACTTTGTTTTTCTGAGGGTCTTTGCATCTCTTTCCATCAGCTGCTGGATGTAGAGTCTCAGAAGACAAGTTATGCTAAGCTCTAGTCTACAAGCATAGCATAGTATCCTTAACCATGTTAGGGGTTGGCTCTCTACCATGGGGTAGGTCTCAAGATGGGCCAGTCATTGGTTTGCCTTTCCATCAGTCTCGACTCCATCTTCATCCTAACATTTTCAGTAGGTAGAACAAACTTAGGGTCGAAGGCTTTATGTTGGGGTTGACATCCCTTCAATGGACGTCCCACTTGGCTACAGGAGGTGGCAACCTCAGGCTACATAACCCCCCAATACTATGACTCTAAGCCAGAGGTGACCCAGAGATGTTTCCCATCATTTCCTTTCTTTCTCCAGGTCTTCACATTCCATCCACTCTCCATGATCCTCCCAACACCATATCAACACCCCCATTACTCTCCCACCCAGTCTCCCGCACAGGTCCCTCTCTCAATCAGTCAGCTGTCTATTTTATTTCCTCTTCTGAGTGACATTCAAACATCCACACTGGGCCCTCATTAGCTTCATTGGGTCTGTGAATCGTAACATAGTTATCCTGTACATTATGGCAAATTTTCACTCATAAGTGAATATATACCAAATGGGTCTTTCTTGGTCTGTGATACATCACTCAGAATGATCATATCTAGATCATTTGCATGCAAATTGTATTATGTCTTTGTTTTTAATAGCTTTGTTTTAAAAGCTGAATAGTAGTATTCGCTTTTGTAAGTGTACCATATTTTTTCCTATCTATTCTTAGGTTGAGGGGCATCTAGGTTGTTTCCAGATTTTGGCTATTACAAATAAAGCTGCTATAAACATAGTTGAACAATTGTCCTTGTGGTATATGGAGCTTCTTTGGCTTTATGCCCAGGAGTGGTATAGCTGGGTCTGGAGGTAGATCTATTCCCAGTTTTCTGAGAAACTTTCAGATTGGTTTCCAAAGTGGTTATAGAAGTTTTCACTACCACCAGGAACGGAGGAGTGTTCCCCTTGTGCCAAATCCTCTCTAGGGTGTGCTGTCATTTGAGGGATTTTTTTTTGTTTTGTTTTACTTTGTTATATGTTTTTCTTTTTTTTTTTTAAATATTAACCATTCTGTTTATGATGGAGTTTAATACTCATTTTGATTTGCATTTCCATTTCCATGATGACTAAGGACTTCGAGCATGTAAGTGTTTCTTGACCATTAGAGATTGCTCTGTTGAGAATTCTCAGTTTAGCCCTGTACCCCATATTTGAATTTGGTTATTTAGTTTGTTGGGGTTTAATATATTGTGTTCTTTGTATATTTTGGATATTAGCCTTCTGTCAGATGTAAGGTTGGTGAACATCTTTTCCCTGTCTGAAGACTGTAGTTTTTTTTCTATTAATGTGTGTTTTGCGTTTTTCAGTTTCTTGAGATCCCATTTATTAATTGTTGATCATGCAGCCTGAGCTGTTGGTGTTCTGTTCAGGAAGTTATTTCTTGTGACAACGCTTTCAAGGCTATCCCTCACTTTCTCTTCTAATAGATTTATTGTATCCATTTTATGTTAAGGTCTTTCATTAACTTGGATTTTAATTTTGTGCAATGTGATAAAGAAGGATCTATTTCCACTGTTTTACATGCAGACAAGAACCATTTGTTGAAGACTTTTTCCATTGTATTATTTTGGCATCTTTGTAAAAAATCAGGTGTCTGTAGGTATGTGGGGCTGTTTCTGGGTGTTCAATTCAGTTCTGTAGATCGAGTTGTCTGTTTTTATGCCAACAGCATGCAGTTTTTATTACTATTGCTTTCTAATACAACTTGAAATCGTGGGTGGTGATACCTGAAGAAGATCTTTTATTGTATAGAATGATTTTAGCTATTCTAGATATTTTATTTTTTCCATATAAAATTGATGGTTGCTTTTTCAAGGTCTGTTGGAATTTTGATGGACATTGCATTGAATCTGTAGATTGCTTTTGTTAATATGCCCAATTTTGCTATGTTAATCCTACTGATCTGTGAGCATGGAAGATTTTTCCTTCTAAAATCTCCTTTGATATCTTTCTTCAAGGATTTGAAGTTCTCTTGAAGCACGTGTCATACAGGTCTTTCAGGTTCTTGGTTATATTTACACCAATATATTTTATATTATTTGTGCTACCGTGAAGGGTATTGTTTCTCTAATTTCTTATCAGCCTATTTATCTTTTCTATATAGGAGGGCTACTGATTTTTTTAGTTAATTTTACATGTAGCCTCTTTGCTGAAGGTGTTTATCATCTGTGGTTCTCTAGCAGAATTTAGCAGTCATTTATGTGTACTATCATATCATCTGCAAATGGTGATACTTTGACTACTTCCTTTCCTATTTGTATTCCCTTCATCCCTTTTAGTTGCTTTATTGGTCTAGCTAAAATTTCAAGGTCTATATTGAATAGATATAGAGAGTGGGCAGCCTTGTCTTGTTCCTGATTTAGTGGAATGGCTTTAATTTTCTTTCCACCTAATTTGAAGTTGGCTATTGGCTTGCTCTTATTGCCTTTATAATGTTTTTTATAATGTTTATGTATGTACCTCATATCCCTGATCTCTTGAAGACATTAAACATGAAGAGGTATTGTCAAGAGTTTTTCACCATACAATGAGATTAACATGAGTTTTTTTTTTTTTCAGTTTGTTTATATGGTGGATTACATTGGTAGATTTTTCATATGTTGAACAACTCCTGTATCCCTAGGATGAAGCCTACTTTCTCACTGTGGAGGATATTTTTGATGTGTTCATGGATACAATTTGCAAGAATTTCATTGATTATTTTTTTCATCAATGTTAGTAAGGGAGATTGGTCCAAAGTTCACTTTTTTTGGTCTAGTCTCTGTGTGGTTTAGATATCAGGGTAACTGTGGCCTCATAGAATGAGTTTGGCAATATTATTTTTGTTGTTGTTGTTATTTTGTTTTGTTTTGAAATACTTTCAGGAGTATTGGTGTTATCTCTTCTTTGAAAGTCTGATAAAATTCTGTACTAAAACCATCTAGCCCAGGTCTTTTTCTGGTTGTGAGACCTTTCATGACTGCTTCTACGTTCTTAGGGTTTACAGGTTTATTTAAGTTGTTTATCTGATCTTGATTTAATGTTGATGAGTAGTATCTATCAATAAAATTGTCAGTTTCATTGAGAATTTCCAAGTTTGTGGTATACAGGTTTTTGAAGTAAGACCTAATGGTTCTTTTTTTAAAATATATATTATTTATTACAATTTATTCACTTTGTATCCCTGCGGTAGCCCCCTCCCTCTTCTCCTTCCAATACTACCCTCCCTCCTTCTCCTCCCCCTATGCCCCTTTCCTAATCTACTGATAGAGAAGATCTTCCTCCCCTTCTATTTAACCCTAGCCTATTAGGTGTCATCAGGATTGGTTGTATCCTTTTTCTCTGGCCTGGCAAGGCTGTACTCCCCCATGGGGTGGTAATCAAAGAAGAAGCCGCTGAGTTAATGACAGATAGAGACCCTCTCCCCTTACTCTACTGTCCGTTGGTATACTCAGCTTTTCATTTCTGAATTTGTTAATTTGAATACTTTCTCTCTGCTTTTGTTAATTTTGCTAGAGGTTTATCTTGATTTTCTCAAAGAAAAAGCTCTTGGTTTTGTTGTTTCTTTGTATTTTATTCTTTGTTTCTACTTTTTTTAAATTTTAGTCCTTAGTTTGGTTATTTCCTGCCTTCCACTTCTCTTAGTGTGTTTGCTTCTTTTTGTTGTAGAGCTTTCAGGTGTACATTTAATTTACTAGTATGAACTCTCTCCTATGATATTATGAAGGCATGTAGTGCTCAGAGCTTTCTTATTTTCACTGCTTTCATTGTGTTCCATTAGTTTGGATATGTTGTGCCCTCGTTTTCATTGAATTCTAGACAGCATTTAATTGCTTCCTTTATTTCCTCCCTGACCCAGTCGTTGTTGAGTAGAGAGTTGTTCAGTTTTGATGAGTTTGTAGGCATTTCGTTATTTCAGTTGCTGATCATGTCTGGCTTTAATCCATGGTGTGACTGAATACAAGGTGTTACTTAAATTTTTTTAATCTGTTGAGGCTTTTTTGTGACTATGTGTTCAATTTTGGAGAAGGTTCTGTGAGCTGCTGAGAAGAAGGTGTATGTATATTTTTATTTGGATGGAATGTTCTGTAGAACAATATATGTCAGGTCCTTTTGATTCATAACATCGGTTATTTTCAATATTTCTCTGTTTAGTTTCTGTCTCAACGACCTGTTCATTGGTGAGAGAAGAGTGTTGAATTATCCTACTATTATGTGTGAGGTTTGATGTGTTATTTAACCTTTAGTAATACTTCTTTTATGAGTGTGGGTGCCTTTGCAATTGGGGGCATATATGTTCAGAATTGAGATGTTCTCTTGATTGATTCTTTTATTTGCTGACTATGAAGTATCCTTCCCATCTCTTTTGATTAATTTTGGCTGACAATCCATTTTATTAGATATAGAATGGCTACTTCAGCTTGCTTCTTGTGTTTGTTTGACTGGAAATCTTTTGATAACCCATTACTCTGAGGTAATGTCTATCTTTGCTGCTGAGGTATGTTTGTTATATGCAGAATTATGGATCCTGCTTTTGCATCCACTCTGTTAGCTCCTGTCTTTTCATTGTCAGTTGAGTCCATTGAGTTTGAGAGAAATTAATGACCAATGATTGTTAATTCCTGCTGTTTTGATGTTGGTGTTGTTAGTGTATGATTGTGTGTGCTCGCTTGTATCAGGTGTTCCTGCTCTCTTTCATAGATTTCTTATCTCCAGCATTTCCTCCAATTGTGTTTTCTTCATTGCTCTACTTCCATTTTCAGGATTTGGACAGTTTTATTCATTTTCTTCACTTGTTTAATTGTGTTTTCTTATATTTCTTTAAGGTATTTATTTGTTTCCTCTTTAAAGTCCTCTACCTATTTGATTGTATCTTCCTGTATTTCTTTAGGGGATTTATTCCTTTCTTCTTTAAAAGCCTGCATCATCTTCCTAAGATTGGATTGAAGCACATTTTCTGTGTGCTTCATCTATGCTACGATAACCTGGGCTTGCTGTGGTAAGATAGTTGAGTTCTGGTGTTAGCACATTGACCTGGCCTTTAGCCATCTGGTTATTTCTGGTATTGGCAGGCCTCGGGTAATGCAGTCTGAATTGAGGATCAGAAAAATGAAGTGTTTGGAAGGAGGTGTAGTTTACTTCTGTTGGGGGTGTATTAAGGTGACCAACTAGCCAGAATAAGACTATGGAGTCTTACCTGGCAGTACCTGATGTACCCAGGCCTATGGGAATGCAGATATGGCTGTGATCTGGGAAACAGAGCTGGCAGAGGGGAGGGCATAGCTCACCTTTGTTGTGCTTGCCCAGGGGCTTGTGTAGGCAGGGAACCTGCCATAGATGTCTCATCTGTCTGTTCTGAACCAGGTGGCAGGGTTTTCCAAGGATGGTGGCTCTGCTAAGAGCCAGAAATAGTGTGCACAGGGGATGGGCAGAGATCTCTGCTCCTAGGATGCAGGGACGACAGGGCAGGCTTGAAGTTGTGGATGGAGCGGTCTCACCTGGTGATCCCAGAGGACTATAGGCCTTTGCAAATGCATGTAGTGGTGTGGTCCAGTAGATGCAGCACTCAGGGGGCAGGTGCATAGAGGTCTGGCCTATCTGTCCTAGTCTGGGTTGCCAGGGATGGTCCTGTGCATGAGTCTTTAAATGAATAGTCCTTAAATATCATTACCATGTTTCATAGTGAGAAACAGATGAGTCTAATTGATTTCATAATTTTAAATACCATGTATTACATTTTAATCAATTTTTATTTTCAGGGGATAAAAGCAATGACATCAGCTAAAATCATTTACAAACTTTTCAATTTTAATCAGGTACTTAGACTCTCACTTATAACTTTATCCTCATGAGCAGTTTTGTGAATACCTTAAGGGTGGTGAAAGTTTCTTTCTATATTTTATATTTTATCCACCATAGTTACCAGAATACTTTATTGTTTTCTGTAGTTATCAAAAATGCAATCTGTTCATGTTCCGAGTTAATCAAATGACCCTTAAGTATTTTTCTATTATTTGTTAGAACAAATTACTAGTGAAGAGTATTTAATTATTTAATAAGAACTTTATTCTGTATCAAAATTCATTTTCTTTTTTACACATAACAAAATATAATGAGATGAAATTAATATTATTTTATTGAAGTTGGAAAAGTCAAGCCAACAGAAAAACAAAAGAACCCAAGAAGAGACACAAGAATCAGAGACCCACTCATTTACACATTCAGGAGTGCCATAAAAGTACTAACTGTGATTGCTGCTACTGTCTCTGTAGTTCACATGAGTTTTGCTCAATTGGTAGAGGGCCTTGTTCTGCTTCAGTCTTCTGAACTATCAGTGACCCTAACTCCTGCTTCCTCTTCCATGAGTTCCATGAGCTCTGAGAGAAGGAATTTGATAGAAACATCTTGTTTAGACCTGTGTGTTCCAAGGTTTCTCTCTCTGCATAATTTGTGGCTGTTTACCTCTGTATTTGTTCCAATCTGATGCAAGAAAAAGCGTTTCTGATAATGGATAAGTAACCTAACAATGTATATTGCAGAATATTATTAGTAGTCAATTTGTCAATTTTTTAGACAAATAGTATCTGGTATTACCCCAGGTCTCTGTTCTACCTATATTCATAAAGAGGGTCAGACATTAGTTGGTAACTCCCACAAGGTTTGTGCCACCATTATCCTAGTATATTTTATAGGCACTACAGATTGTAGATAAAAAGTTATGTGATTAGATTGCTGTTTATTTTTTTTTTCTTCTGGTAGCCTGCAGAACACCTTTCTGTGTCACAGAGTACTAAAACATGAGGATGAAGATTCTATGTAGCCATCAGCCGTATTTCTCCATGTTCAATGAGGTTTGTGTGTGTGTGTGTGTGTGTGTGTGTGTGTGTGTGTTGTTTTCAGCAATGGAGCCCTGCTGTAACTTTGAGAACTACCTAATGCCTTGGAAATAGTCTGGTATTTTGGGGATTACATGGAAAACTTATGCCCACACTCAGCCATGTCACTGGTAGATTTGTTTGGTGACAAGAGATAGTTAGTATGGGTTCCATCTCACTCATTATTTGGAGGCTTGATTAGGGTCACCTATGTATATTTAGGAAGTTTTCACTGTGCTAACTCCACATGCTTCCCCTCAAATGCTCCATAAATGATCTTCAACGACAGCTGTCTGTCCCTCCCGGTCTCACCTTGAGTCTCATTTTTCATCTCCCTTTCTACCTGTTCCTCCCATCCTTGTGCTCCATCCCATTTCAGTTTAACCATAAAATCTATTCTTTTTCCAGATCCCAGGAAGATCTGTGCGCCCCTCCCCTGGTCACTAGCCTCTCTTCGTATTCAGATTGTGGCTTAGTTACAGTGTATTTAATAACTAATGTATAGATATTTTGAATACATACCACATTTATCTCTCTGTGTCTGTTATCTCACTCATGATTTTTTTCCTACTTTTATCCATACACCAGAAGTTTTTATGGTGTCTTTTTTTAGGTTTTAAAATGTTTTAGTTGCATATTAAAAATTGTGCATTCCAATATATAAAATCATTTCAACAAAAACAAAAAATTACACTCTGAATAAACTTCATTTTACATACCGCCCGACACCTTGGACCATCTTGAATTTTACTCTATATTTCCCTACCTCCCACACAGCTTTTTTTCCTTCTGAATCATGCAGTTCTTTTCCCTCCCTGTGAGCCAAACCTGCAGAGGGAGAGGCAGGTGAGGCAGGAGTGGACTTCTCCAGGTCAGTATTTCTGATTTTTTTTTTTATGTAAAAAGGGAAGCACAGTCTTTTAAACTTGATCCAACCTCTTTGCATCTTACAAAAGAAGTAAAATAAGGCAATGCCTGTGGAATGTACAGTGAATATTGGCAGCTCTTGCCTCCTTATGATTCACCAGCTTGCTTCCCTTGTTCAGTCTTTTCTTTCTGAATGCAGACTATTTTTTTCTCTTGTATTTCTGCCTTCTTCAATTTCAACTTGTTGAATTGATCAGTCTGAGTCATATCTAGTTTGTCAGACATGGTTGCCTGAAGGAAGCAAGCAAGATGAAAGGAGAGTCCGATCGGCTCAGAGGCAGCAGCCAATTTTGTCTTTTTTTTTTCTTTCTTTCTTTTTAGATTGCTGAGTAATACACCATTGTATAAATGTGACACATTTTCTTTATTCATTCTTCAGTTGAAGGTCACCTACGTTGTTTCTAGGTTCTAGCTATTATGAATTTAGAGGCAATGAACATGGCTGAGCAAGAGTCCCTATGGTAGGATGAAGCTTTCCCTTGGTACAGGCCAAAGACTGATACACCCAGATCTTGAGGTAGATCAATTCCAATGTTTCTGAGGAATCAGCATACTGATTACTGGCTGTACAAGTTTCTACTCTCACCAGCAATGGAGGAGTATTCCCTTGTTCTATATACCTGCAAGAATGAGCTGTCACTTGTATTACTGATCTTTGTCATTTGAGTTTTATTTTCCTGATGTTTAAAGATGTTTAACATTGTTCCAAGTGTTTCTCAGCTTTTTGAGAGTCCTGTATTTATAATTCTCTGTTTAAATCTATTCCCTATTTCTACTTGGTTTAATTGGGTTTTGGCAATAAAGTTTCTTGAATTCTAGTGGAATATAGAAAGACCTGGAGAGGACAAGAGCTCCACAAAGAGAGTAACAGAGCCAAAAAATATGGGCCCAGGGGTCTTTTTTGAGACTGATAGTCCAACCAAGGACCATTCATGGAGATAACCTAGAACCCCTGTTCAGATGTAGCCCATGGCAGCTCAGTCTCCAAGTGAGTACCCTAGTAAGGGGAACAGGGGCTGACATGAACTCAGTAGCTGGCTCTTTTATCACCTCCCCCTGATGGGGAATCAGCCTTACCAGGCCACAGAGGAGGACAATGTAGACAGTCCTGATGAGACATGATAGACTAGGGTCAGATGGAAAGGAAGGAGGACCTCCCCTATCAGTGGACATGGGGAGGGTCATAGAAGGAGAAGAGGAAGTTAGGGCAGGATTGGAAGGGGATGAGGGAAGGGGCTATAGCTGGGATACAAAATAATAAATAATGTTTTAAAAAAGCGCTGTTAAAAATCTTTACTCATTCTGTAGTCTATCACTTTGTCCATATGACAGTGTCCTTTGCCTTGCAGAAGCTTTTTTCATTTCATGAGGTACTATTTATTAATTGTATATATTAGCGCCTGTGCTAACAGTGTACAGAAAGCCTACTGTGCAAATGATTTCATGTATATTCCCCACTTTCTCTTCTATTAGGTTCTGTACCTGGATTTATGTTGAGTTCTTTGCCCCATTTGGGGTTGAATTTTATACATGGTGATAGGTATGGATCTATTAATATTGTTCTATATGTAGCCTTGCTGTTTGACCAGCACCATTTCCTGAAGATGTGGTCTTTTTTCTATTGAATATTTCTGGCTTCTTCATAAAAAATACAGTCCATAGATGTATGGGTTTATGTATGAGTCTTTAGTTTGAAAATATGTCTGACTGATACATTAATAAAAGAGGCAAGACCATATAAGAAATATAGTCATAGTGGATTTAAAACTGAAGTTTTGTTTGTTTGTTTTGTTTTGTTTTTAATGGTCACTCTATCCAGTGCTGCCAAACAGGTAGTCTCTGCCCTCTATAAGTCCTGAGAAACTCTAAGGCCTCCATTCTCTGATTTGTTCCTACAACTGCTTTTAGAAGATATGCAAAAACCCAAAAGAGAAAAACTACAGAAATAAGATAAAGAAAACACTAAAAATTCAGGAACTTTATTTTTCAGCAAAGTCCATGCATTTGTATTCCATTGGCATAAACTATGATAACATTTATCTCAAAATAAGCACACAAAAGTACAAGCCCAACTTAAGTTTAGAAAGCTCACAATACTTTAAACTTTCAAACTCTGATCTTCAGGTTTAAAGGAGCTGACATATCCTGTGATAGTCCTCATAAAGGAGCATATTTGTATCAGCTAAGATAACCATAGATATTAACTAAGAGACAGAAGGATCAGAATGATATTGGAGTAATATAGGGAAAAATTGAAAAAAAATTCTCTCAACATTTAGAATAACCATTAAAAAAATATTGAGTCTTTTACCTTCTGCTAAAAGTTATGAAACATATTATTCAGTTTATCAGAATTATTATAATAACATTGTATGTTTTACCATACACTCATTTAAAATTTTACATATGCATATGTACTTATAGAAGCTAAATTCTATTCATGTATATGCATATACACATATACATGCCAAAATGTATCCTGATCATAAGTCTCTTCATAGTATAATATTTCACATACTGTTCCCAAAGTGGATGTTATAAATACCTTTCAGTGTGGGATTGTTTTTATGCTGCAGAACAGGCCCTATGACTTTAGAAAGAATGAAAGAAAATCTCACTACCCTTTTCAATTTGTTCCCATAATAGAACTTAATAACTTGAATTTTGAAATGACAGGTTTTTTAACGTGGCCCAATCAAGTAATGACATCCAATTCTATTTCATTATGTTGTTTTGCTTTTAGATAAAATGCAAAAGGAAGAAACAATCTATGAGTGAATTTTCTTTTCTATTCAAGTGATCCACAATTTTGCAAATGTTTCAGCATTCAATTCTTTCTCTTGCAGTCATAATACAGTCCATGTGTGGTGGAGAGATTCCAGCCTTCCTTTATGCTAACATCTACTGTTCAGTTTGCTTTTCAATTTTTATTTTTTTATTCCTTTGGTCTGGAAATGTTGACCCCATATAAGTTACATGCGTACCCAACTTATTGAACTATATTTTCAGCACATCTAGTGACAATGGCAATATTTTGTCTTCTGTGCTAGGTGTTTGTAAATAAACTCTTTCTGTATTAGGTTCCATCCCTTTCTTTTCATATGTTTTTGTAGTTGAAAATGATTTTAAATTTATTCATTGTGAAAGGTGATTTATAAATATATTTACATTTTTTTTTCATTTTCGTGGGAACCTTATGAGAAGCAGCATTGCGGCTTTACATTCAGAACAATACTTATTTCTCATTACAACTTTTCAGAAAACGGCATAAATTTGATTTCTTTACTTTTCTGTATGATGTAGCCATTTTTACAGCTGTCACAAAATTAGATTTAAATTCCACATGGAAAACTTATGTATTCAGAGAGATTTGCTCATAATTCACATCTCAAGCTCTGTAATTTTAACTGCCTCTGCATTTTCTGTATCTATTTCTGAATTTCTGAATCCAAACACACAAATGGTATGAAAAGAAACATTCAGTTCTTCAACTCTGTCATTTTTCAATACATTTATTTGGTATAAATAATGTTTTAAGTATTGTAAGGATCCTTAAGCATGAATGATGCATAATGATGTTTAAAAATACAGTTTTGTACTAGTGAACTGTGTACGTGAAAGACTGTATGCCATAGAATTTCCCCAATTTCCATACAGCTCTAGAGATATCAAAAGAATGAAAAATAGGACATTACCAAAATATATGTGATTTTGCCCTCCACCAAAGCTCTGAAGCAAGCCTGCCAGTGTGTGATAGAGGATTGGAAGATACAGGAGTCTTTCAGGTCAAAGACAAAGGACTTGATTGATCAAAGTAATGAAACTCACCTGTGCTTCTCAATCAGATCAGTTCTAATAGCCTATTGAGCACAGCAAGGCAGCATGGATTCTTTAACAGTGTCTGTGCATTAGCCGAGGAACCCTGTGTTCTGCAAAACCAGTCCTGTGCTTTTAAATATTAAACAATTTCTGCCTCCGATGAATCGTGTCCTTTCATTGTCTTCCTGACAGTGCACATGTGTTTTACTTTTCCACATCATGTACTTGTAATTTTAATAGAAAGCTAACTAACGAATGTGAGGTCGTTCTTTATCTCACTGTGTATATGACACAAGCTGTCGTTATCCTTTAATATCTTTCAGAAAATGGCAACTGATTTTTTTTTAAAGTTGGGTACTTTGAAAGAGTGGGGGTCCTGGGAGATAGAGGTAACTAAGAAATGCTGAGAGTGGAAAAAATACCCTTCCGTGGAAAGGTATAAAGAGCACACCAATTAGTTATTCTGTACCAAGTGGTCAGTCTGAAAATATACATAAATTGTACAGACTGAGAAGTTTGCACTTATATACATAGGAGAAATGTACATAGGGGAAATATGCACATATACGAAGAATTAATGAAAATGAAGCCATGCATTTGAGAAACAGCAAAGAATGGTGTATGGCAAGGTTTGGTGGAAGGAAGGGAGAGGAGAAGGGAGCAAGTATGTTATAATCTTTAAAAATAAAGATAATTTAAAAATGAATAAGACTGCATAATAACTTCAGGCAGTTCATTCTCTTGTTTTGTTTTTCTTCTGGAAACAGAAGATACAGCTGTAAAGCAAAACCAACAGAGTTCTTACTGTTCTCTACTGTCTTGCTGTAACAAACTAGTACAGCAAGCAAGAGACACAATCAAAGACAAATCATGATGAAATTTCGTCAAATTACGACAAAATTATAATGAAAGGAAAGATCTGTGTAAAACAACTTACAATTTAAATATCTTTACTGTTTGGCACATAAATCACTGATTTTTTTTCTGTAGAAATATTGGAATTATGTACAACTGCCTAGCATACTCATTTCTGTTTGACACACCAAGAAATCTAAATAGGGAGATTATTCATATACACCTTGATGCTCTAAAGTTAATAAATTAATTCACCTTTCCTAGATTTTGGAGTTTTTTTCTGTATTACTTTTTTTTTATTAATTACACTTTATTTACTTTGTATCCCTCCTGTAGTTCCCTCGCTCCTTCCCTCTCAACCCTTCCCTTTCTCCTCCTTCTCCACACATGCCCCTCCCCAAGTCCACTTGTAGGGGAGGTCTTCTTTTCCTTCCTTCTGATCCAAGTATGTTAGGTCTCATCAGGAGTGGCTGCATTGTCTTCTTGTGTGGCCTGGTAAGGCTGTTAGATTTTTTGTTGTTGTTGTTCTAATTTAAGCTCTGTTTGGTCTACAAAGCTCAAAACCCTCAAAGTTGGCTTTCTGCCCATTATAAAGAACCTGTTTGGAAAACGTCAACAAAGCAGTGACTTCTGTAACTTTTACTCTAAACCTAGCTCTCAATTCTAGAAAAAATATAATTTAACACTCATTATAGAAAACTACAGTAACTAGATTTTCTATCCTTCTCTCTCCCACAGTTGTTTCTTTATTATTTATATGTTTTCAATCATTTGGATAACTGAAAACTCTAAATGTTGTATATAATTATATACTGAATATATCAAAAGTAAACTTCATGCTACACGTATTTGAAACAAATGCATTTTTATGCACACTGAATTAATGATTTTATTTATGCATTTTCTAATGTAATTTAGGTGCTGCCAAAATTATAATCTTTTCTCTATTGTTCACTGAGAATCAACTTTAAAAAGATAAATATTCATGAACTTTCTTGTTCACTTCTACACCTACAGAATTCCCTTTCTGTATTTGAGCGGTTCTGTGCAGACAGAATTCTGCTGCCTTTCTGGCTGCATGTGTTATTACTTCCAATGTCAACAGTTAAGATTATTTGAATTAATATAATTCCTTTTTCGCTTCATTGACAAAATGGCAGGAGCGAAATACAAATAGAGGAGCTGTCTCAGCTGCCGTTTTGCTGACTAACCGTGCTTTGGCTGTTGGTTGGTCTTGCTGTGTCTGCGCTTGTACATCTGCACTGTCCAGCTTATTCATTACAGAAAAGCTGTGGAAGGTCCCCGAACCTTCACATCTTAGCCATGTCATAAAATTGAGTTACTCTAATTGACTTTTAAGTTCTTAGTTTATGGCTTCCTTATCTCTTAGATGACTGTAATGTGCACCTAGTGTGGAATAATTGTGAATATTCTAGCTTTAATTGTTCTCTTTCTTAGTCTCTGGTACAGTTTTAAACTGAAGCTCTTTATGTTTGTTTTCCATTACTCTGTTCAGAGCCATTCATCAAACTTATTTTTTCCAAGGCAAGAAAATTTGATTTTAAGTACTTGAGGAACATGGCTTGGTTGTTGGGCCCAAAATGGATACTTCTGTATTTCTTAAGGTAACATTGGGAGTGGCAAGGAATGAAATCATGCATGAGAAATACAGAACTGGGAAATAATGTAAAAGTATTGAACATTCAAAAGTTCCTCCATCTATCGAGTGAAGTACACAGTATAGAACCTATCTGAATGTGTCTTATCTCATTTCATCCTGAACCAAAGCTTTGATGTAGCTATTGCTATATCACATCTCTTTCCATTATACTCTCCAGGTCTATTAATCTCTTCACACCACTACACTGTTCAAAATTTACTTTTGCTGTTCCTTGCATACAGTCTTTTGTTTCCCTGAGTATAAATATTTATTTACAGAGGCAGTGGTGCTATCAGGTTTTGAGATTCCTTTGATTAGATTTTGTGTGCTTAGAATTTAACCTAGAGATGTCACTCAATAAATATTTATAGAAATAAAATTAATTTCAGTGGTTTAGTTAAAATGATTTTTTTCAAAAGAATATGTATTACGACACAGTTATATGCCATGAAATCAGCTTTTGGAATGTAAAACTTGCTCTTTAAACTCTCATTTTGATGCTAGGTGTTTTGTTGTAGTGCATTTTAGTTGAGGTGCATGGTATGTGGTGATATGGACATTAATAGTCAATATTCAGAAAACAAGGTAAGAAGATTGAAAAAAGAAGATATGCCTGGGCTTTAAAGAAGGTTCAGAGAGAGCCAAGACAAATTAGTAAAATTTTCAAAATAGATAAATGTTAAAAAAGAAAGAAGAGAAGAAAATAAGGAAGGAAGGAAGAAAAGGAACGGGAAAGAAAGGAAAAGAAAAGAAAGGAGAAAAGAAAACTTGTTGGGGAAAGTGTTTAATGTCATAGTGTATGCTGGACAGCAACATGTCCCAAGGGTCAATACCCAGATACACAGTAAAAGACTGAATAATAAAGAAACCAACATATTTAAGTAATCATTTTCTTCTGATTTCTCAAAGTAGTTTTAATTGCATAAAATTTTTAATAAATATTTCTCATGCACACTAGAACATTTTTCTTAAACAATCTTACAATTATGCTTTACAATTCTGTAATTTAACTAAATTATTGGTAAGTTATGAGTTATTAGGGTTTTTAATTGCATGTGATACATAACTACATTAATGTCTGTAGGCATTCATGTAGATATGTGTGGAGAGACATGTAGCTACTTTCCATATTTTTCTTTTTTTAATTATTATTGATTAGAGTTTGTTCACTTTGTATCCTAGCTGTAGCCTTCTCCCTCATCCCCTCCCAATCTATCCTCCCTTCCTCATGTCCTTCTATGTCTCTCCCCCAGTCCACTAATAGGGGAGGTCCTCTTCTCCTTCCCTCTGACCCTAGTCTATCAGGTCTCATCAGGGCTGTCTTCATTGTCTTCCTCTGTGGCCTAATAAGGCTGCACCCCAATCAGGAGGAGGTGATCAAAGAACCAGCCACTGAGTTCATTTCGGAGACAGTCCCTGTTCCCATTACTAGAGAACCCACTTGGACATTGAGCTGCCATGGACTACATCTGTGCAGGGGTTCTAAGTGATCTCCATGCATGTCCTCATTTGGAGATCGATCTCAGAGAAGACCCCTGTGCCCAGATATTTTGTTTCTGTTGCTGTCCTTGTGGTGCTCCTGTCCCCTCTAGGTCTTTCTATCTCCGCCTTATTTCATAAGATTCCCTGAACTCTGCCCAAAGTTTGGCTATTAGTCTCAGCATCTGCTTCAATACTCTGCTGGGTAGAGTCTTTCAGAGGCATTCTGTGGTAGGCTCCTGTCCTTTTCTGTTTCTCCCTCTTCCGATGTCCATCCCGTTTTCTTACATATTGGTTTTTCTTTTACGTTATCTAAAATTATAACTTGCTTAAGAAGAAAATCGGTCAAATTGAATTATAACCTTTTATAACAGTAAGAAAGGAACATTAAGCTTCTCTTTAAATTATTGAATGAAGTAAATTCAATTTAAAGTCATACATTAATGTAACCTTATGAGAATCACTTTAACTTTTTAAAATTAAATTATTTACTTACTTTACATCCAGGTTGCAGCTTCCCCTCCCTCCTCTTCTCACATTCCTACCGTCTCACCTCCCTTTCCTCCCTCTACCATTCCTTTCTTCTCCTCAGAAAAAGGGAAGTCTCCTAATGGTTATCAACCAGCCTTGGCACATCAAGTTGCAGTATGGTTAGGCACATCCTCTTCTATTGAGGTTAGACAAGGTAATACAGTTAAAAGAAAGGGGTCCAAAGGCAATCAATGTAGTCAAAGACAGCCCATGTGAAGACTCAGCTATACAATTGTTACAAATGTGTACAGGGCCTAGGTCCAACTCATTCACGCTCTCTGACTGGCCATTCAGTCTCTATGAGCCCCTGTGGGCCCAGGTTGGGTCATTCTTTAGGTTACCTTATAGTGTCCTCTCTGGCTCCTTCATTCCTTTCTTACCTTCTTCCAGAGGATTCCCCAAGCTCCACCTAATGTTTGCTTGTGTGTCCATGCATCCATTTCTGTCAGTGGCTGGGTGAAGACTCTCTGATAATATTTATTATAGGTTCTATCTGAAAGTAGACCAGAATATTATTGATAGTGTCAGGGGTGGGCTCCCTATCATGGCATGGGTCTCAAAGTGGACCAGTCATTGTTGAGCCCTCCCTCCAATTTTGCTCCATCTTTTACCCCTGTACATCTTATAGGCAGGACAAATTGTGGGTTTAAGGTTTTGTGGCTGTGTTGGTTTCCCAATCTCTCCACTGGAAGTCTCGCAAGTTATAGGAGTTGGCTGGTTCAGGTTCCATAGCCTTTATTGCTAGGAACCTTAGCTGGGGTCACCCTCACAGATTCCTGGGAGTTTCCATTGTCCTAACTTTTTCATTTGTCTCAGAGATGCCCCTCTCCAATCCATTTGTCTCTCTCACTACTTTCTCCCTCTATCCTCCTCCTACCTTATCTCTTATTTCCATTCCAAACCCCTCTTCTACCCATTCTTCCCTGTCCATCCACCCCCTCAGACACACCATTTCTATTCTAGTTTATTTTCCTTTCTCCTGAGATTCACATTTCCACATTGGGCCTTCCAGTCTTCGGTATAGTTAACCTTTTTGGGTTGAGATTTTATTTTAGCATCTTTTGTAGGGCTGGATTTATTTATAGATGCTGTTTAAATGGTTTTGTTATGGAATATCTTGTTTTTTTCCATCAAAGTTGATTGACAGTTTTGCTGGGTATAGTAGTCTAGGTTGGCATCTGTGATCTCTTAGGATCTGCAAGGCATCAGGCAAGTCCCTGATTTGCTTTTAAAGTCTCTGTGGAGAAGTAGGATGTAATTCTAGTAGGTCTGTCTTTATATGTTACTTGTTCATCCTCCCTTATACCTTTTAATACTCTCTTTCTTTGTTTTGCGAATTTTATGTTTTGAATATTTTGTGGTGGGAGGATTTTCTTTTTTTGGCCCAATTTATTTGGTGTTTCATAAGCTTTTTTTGATTAAAAGCGTCTCTTTCTATAGATTAGAGAAATTTTCTTCTATGGTTTTTGTTGAAAATATTTTCTGGACTATTTTTTTTCCTTGTTTTATTCCCATCATTTTTAGGTTTGGTCTTTTCATAGTGCAGTTAAAGATTAACCAGCCCCATCTACTTAGTTTATATTGCCATTGCTATTAATATTATATGTAATTTAGGAAAAAAAATATAGAGGGAATCATATCTCACGGTATTGGATCATTATGAAAATTTTTGCAAAGTTTGCAACCTGGAAGACCTATTTATGTCTAAATATCAATATATTGGATCCTCTTTTATATAATTCTCATATACCTGTGTGTCTATCCATGCATGAAACATGAAAATCTGTCAGGACCCTAATTTTCATAGAGCCTTATAAAACAGTGTTACCTGGTTTTTCCAAGTTTACTTTATTTTATTTTATTGAATTTGCACAAGTTATGCTAGAGAGCGCTTGCTATTTTTTCCCCTTTTACTCATAGTGTAGTGTTAAGCTCCATGCATTTTTACCTAACCTGGCTGTGCAATCTTGTATGAGACATTTATTTGGGGAAGAGCTGTCCCCCATAGATAGAGTCAGGTTTTCTGAGAATGAGGCAAGAACATTAGTATTTTTTCAATGGTTTTCAAAATATTCTAACAACATGTACAGTTTCAGATGGTGCTGAACGCTGTGAGCATTTTGCTAGACATTAGTAGGCTGACAACTCCTTACTAGAAATAACGCTATAATACATATAATTTCAAGACTTGCAATGTTCTTTTGACTTTTTGTTTCTGCTTTTTATTTGTTTTTTGCACTGAGGCTGAACACAGGGACTTGTTAGGCAAATTCCTTAGCGCTGACTCAAATTTCAGACACACAGACTTCCTGTTTCAAAAGATTAGGAGGACAAGAAACCAAATGTAAAGCTGTTGCTTCATAGCTACAAAAGTTTTCTTGATTTCCATGATTCATTTATCAATCATTCCAGAACTGCTTTCCTGTAGTTATATTTCTTTAAGTCATGCTAAACCTGTCATAATCAAACCCCAAATATTTCCAAAAGAGTGAAGCATTCTCTCAAAATAATATTGTATATGATTCCAAAATTAAAATTTAGATTTCAACAGTTTTGATTTTGAATTATGAATTGTTTTAATCTATCAAAGTCAATACATCAATTCTATTGATTCTCTTCTATCAAGAAAGTGCCACTTGTAAAACTAAGTTCCTCTGAGTTGATGAGGACTTCTGTTAAAATTGCATTTTAAAATTAAGCATATTAGTTGTCTCTACCAATTTAAAATTTGTATTCATTGATGCCATTCTTACTATTTCATAGAATGCCACGTACATTAAACTTTTTACTTAGTGTATTTTTACTTAAAGCATAGTTATTTAGCCAAAGAGTTTCCAATGGTTTGCCTAAAGACATAGGCACAATTTTAAAGTTAAGAGGAAATGGAGAGATAAATATCTGTGAAAAGTCTATAAACTGAAAACAAAAGCAAAAACACAAGAAATAAAAAACTAGAATATTCATGAAGATGTTTTACATAATAATGGCACGGAGGATTGCTCCTGCCTGAGGCAGAGCTGTGGGTATGATGCTGTGAGCAATGACAATAGAAGCTTTATACTCACAACTTTTATGTCCCCTCTAAAGACAAAGCCAGCCCATTTTACATTTCCCTAATGTTTATCATAAATAACTCCTTAACTAATACTCAAAGAACGGAAAGTTATTTTGTTTGTCAGAAATATTTTTTTTCACAGAAAATTTGTTACTATGAAATTCTTCAATTATTACAAAGGTTTGTGTAAGGTTCTTTTTATTTTTGTTCTATAAATTATAGTAACATAGTGGTTTATACTAATAAAAAAGTGAAGGTTATTACAAATCTACACAAGTGGGAGAGAGATGTCAAATATGAATTTAACACTAATTAAATTCATTACTCTTATGCCCTATTCTGTTCTATGCTGACATTTAAATCATTGGTTGAACATATATGCTCCTAATTAGCAAACTGTATTTATTACCAAAATATATATTTATTAATAATTGTGGGTGAAAATTACAAAAGAAGTTTCATTATTTCTGTTTTACTGCTTGAAAACAAAATATTCCCAAACATAATTTTCATAAAACATACAGGGTATAGATTAACAAAATCCTATGCTCAGATTTTTACCTGGGTTTATTAGGTGTCCATCTTCCAAGATTACCTGACCAGATACCAATGTTTCAGCTTGAAATGAGGTTCTCGGGTTCTAAAAGTTACCTGCTCCTCTGTCACGTGATATTTATTCCACAGCACTTTATTTCATTAAGGATAATAAAAACAGTCTTGATTATTCTAACACTTTACCTGGACAGACCAGGCTGAGCAAGATTACACTCTTCTCTGATTAAGTAAAAGTTAGCTGATGATCATATCCACAAAAACATATCAATAAGAATTTAACATGAGGGAAAATCTGTCAAACCTCTATGTCTGTCTCTATCTCTGACTTTCTATATATCTCTATCTCCTCTATCTATATATAGATACATATGTATCTTTCTATCTGTATGTATATATAGCTATAAATAGATAGGGATATATTTTGTCCTAAAGTACAAAGTATAGAAATGTATACCCAGAGATTATTCGGAAAAGACAGTGAAGTTTATCTTGCTTGTTATTGACACATGGTGCCTATCATGGAGCAAATCACTAAATACCTGCTAAAATAACTAATTATTTATTTAGTCAATCAATCAATCAATCAATTAATGAAAACATGCATAAATATGCCTCATCATAGTTAGGTATACATTTGTTATTTCACTGATAGAATATGTACTATTAAATCTCCCTGACATTATTATTTTCAGAGCAGATAAGGAAAACTCACCTATTTTCTACAAAGATAGCAATATTCTACTAATTAGTCCTGACCTTATCTGAACTTTGTGGCTCCATTATGCATTACTGGCATCCATTTCCTGTTGGAACTTCATTCAGCTTGCAGATGGCTTCCCAGCTGTTATACCTTGGAGACTCTATCTTTGAGGGAAAACATATCAGAATGCTCATGCTATTTCCAAATGAGTTAGTCCCCCTCCCTTTTATAAGTGGTGAATTTAGGCTTGAGGAAAATACACCACTTTCATTCCCTTCCTCCAAAACATGATTCTGTGATTACACCAGATACAGGCAAAAAAGTGAGATCTCTTTCATAATGCATAATCAAGTTTGAAAGAAATATTTAAATCATTACTCAGAAATATATGGAAATGTAAGGAATCTCACATTTTATGAGAACCAGCTTAATGTTCTGGATTTTAAAATAAAGACCTTGACTTTGCTTAACACTATTTTGAGCAATGATTTTTGAATATTTCCTATAAGCAATGTGATCATCGAAGATTTACAAGAGATTAAATTTTGTGTTAATTTTTAGAATTCTGCATAATTTCCATAACTTAGCCTTTCAATCAGACTCTGATACGCTGTCTTGTACCTATAAGAGTTTTGTGTTGATTCATAAACTGTACTATTCAAAATTTTGCACCATAGTTATCAAACAAGATTTACTTACTTTAAGTATATAAACATATGTAGTCACTTATTGCACTTTCAGAAATCTTTAGAAAACTATAAAAGACTCTCATTTAAATAATCATGAATGCTGTAAGAGTTAAGTACTCAATTTTAAATTTGTTCTATGAAAATATGTTAGTATTTGTTATTAAATTAAAATCTGTTATTTTGATATGTATCAAGAAAACAATAAGAATTCTGCTTTTGATATTTTTGTGCACATGTTAAGAGGGATGTGTCAACACTTGAACAGAGTAAAGCTGAATTGGCATTACGAAGGCATTCTAGGGGAACATTAGTATTTACTTATTCTTTATTCAATTCAGCCTATGTTTATGGAGTATTTTCACAATCTTCAACGTTAGGGTCACCAGGTATTAATGGAAATATCTGTTGGTGAGAAACCTAAAAGACATCCCTATCCTTCAGAGAGCTTCTTGGTCTATAGAAGAGACTGATAGATAGCTAAGCATGGTGGAACATGCCTTTAGTCCTAGCACTTGGGAGGAAGAAACAGGCAGATTTCTGTGCGTTTGCGGTTAGCCTGGTCAACAAAGGGAGTTATAGGGCAGCCAGGGCTACACATGGAGAAACCCTGTCTCAAACAAACAAACAAACAAACAAACAAACAAACTCACTCGGACACAAATAAACTGATAGGTATTTAAATAAAATTCTTTCACAGAAATCCATTTATGGAATGCAGTGAAGTAGATGAAGTTCCATGAAAACATACAGATATGGTACTGAGAGGGTACAGGAAGGACATTCTGTGATAGGCAGTTATCACCATGGAGAAAACAAACAAATAAATCAGTTTGCTAAGGCACAAGGACCTGAAGAGGATAGAAAGAAAGGCAGAGAAAGCAATTGATGTAAATGAAAAAAAAATGATAGGGGAAAAATGAGATGAACAGTGTTTGTATTTTGAAGAACTAACAAATCGAAGAATCTGGATCAGAGAACCTGTGAGGTTGGGGGGAGGATGTGGAACTTTGGAGACTAAAATCTTTAGAAATATGGCCATATGTTAAGTATAGCAAATATCTCTGATTTCAATGTTAGCCAAAGAACATAAGGAAACAACTAAAAAACAGAAGAAGATAAATGTGATGAACTCAGTGACAGAGTTCATTCCCCCTCAGCAGGGAGCAGCCTTGCCAGGCCACAGAGGAAGACAGTGCAGCCAGTCCTTCCATCTGATAGGCTAGGGTCAGATGGAAAGGAAGGAGGACCTCCCCTATCAGTGGACTCAGAGAGGGGTATGGGATGAGATGAGGGAGCAAGAGTAGGATTGGGAGGGAATGAGGAATGGTGTTACAGCTGGGATACAAAGTGAATAAACTGTAATTAAAATAAAAAATAAAATGTGGTGAACCTAATGACTATAGACCTATCTTCATTTTGAGATAGAGTCTGAAGCCTGGACAGAGCAGTGTATGGGCCCCATAGAGGTTATAGCGGTTCAGGCAGAATGTCCTAGCCGGGCCTTAAAATTACAATTACAGAGCACACTTTGCTGCGCTGTTCTGGGTGCCATCATGTCAGCTTAACTTACTGGGGTTAATTGTAATATATACGTATTGTATTGTAACTTATATAGCTTATTGTAACTTATATAACTAAAGCAATGAATGTAAACTGAATTGAAATAATGTAAATGGATTATCAAAAAATTCCATGCAAGAAGACACTATACTGTTAAGTAGCATATCATATTGTATACTTTTAATAATGCTAAAAAATTGTGTTTAAAAATGGGCTTCTATGATTATAAAACACAATTTTCAGAACCATGATATAACAAAACACTGTAGAAATACATAGTGAAAGTGGTCAATTGTGAACATTATTTCAAAGGTAGACTGACACCTAAGTAGTTTTCAAATACATGGTAACTCTGATTCTTTGTGCTTTTTCTTATGAATGGAGTTTTTTGTACCGTCCGTCAGGAAACATTCTTGGTTCTATCATTTTCTATGCTAATCAATTTTTCTAAGATTTCTTTCAGAAATTTATTTAAGTAGATCGCATTTTATGAATTATTCAAATTAGGACTCCAGTTCTGACATCAGTGCTGCTAGTGTTTGTACTCTGCAGGTAGCCTTTTTTAGTTACTCTGACGTCCTGATCTATAACACCAATGAAATAGCATAGAGATCCATTTGTGTTTGTATTTTTGTGCCCTTGATTTAACTTCTGGGGGGGCTGCTGTGACATAAA
This sequence comes from Rhombomys opimus, assembly GCA_010120015.1. NCBI lineage: Eukaryota > Metazoa > Chordata > Mammalia > Rodentia > Muridae > Rhombomys > Rhombomys opimus. Next base: position 4,036,043 of record REGO01000132.1, on the reverse strand, counting down.
GCTCCCAGCAGGCAATTCACATTGCACATAAAAGGATCTCCTATTGCTGTGACTTTCACAGAGTGCTCAGTCACACTGAGATTGCCAAATACTGTGTATTCATATTCACAGTTCTGAATACTAGGCTTCAAAATATAAAATAGTTTTTTATTGTTTTGCTTTGGGGTTCATTCTCTATGCCCAAATAAAATTTTGATATATATTTATAGAAATGTAATTACATTGCAAACAATCCTAAATATAAATATATTGGCATTTTTATATTTCCTGTTCCCTTTGCTGAAAATTAAAAACATAGATAATGTGGCCACAAACTAGACATGGTAGCACACGCCTTTAATCCCAGCACTCAGGAGGCAGAAGCAGGTGGATTTCTGTGAGTTTGAAATCAGCCTGGTGAGCAAAGAGTTTCAGACAGCTGGGATGTTCTACAGAGGAACTCTGTCTTAAAAAACACAAACAAAAACAAAAACAAAAACACCAAAATTAAAAATAAAATAAAATAAGAAAATTTGACCATGTTAGCAATAGGATTAAACATCTGGCTCATTTCAAATAAATTAATAAATACATTTTATAGCACAGGTGGAGTGCATTCTTATCAATATGTTCTACCTGGGTTCCGACTTACTGACTATATTTGTCTGACTTAAAATAGTCATTTAATATGTTTGATAGTGAAATATACTATTAGCAATGTTAGTCAAAGTTTTTAGCATTATTAAATGTATCCAGTATAATATGCAACTTACAGTATAAATTCTCCTAGCATGGAAAATCCTTGATAATTTATTCCTATTATTTCACTTTAGCTCATAATAATTCCTTGAGCTACATAAGTTATAATAGTTAGGACAGACTCTTACTTGCTTAGCACAGTTTTTTTTTTAAATTTTATTTTTCTTATTAGTTACATTTTGTTAAATTCTGTATCCCAGCTGTATCCCGCTCCCTCATTTCCTCCCCAGTCCCACCCTCTCTCCCTCATCTCCTCCCTGCCCCTTTCCAAGTCCACTGATAAGGGAGGACCTCCTCCCCTTTCATATGACTCCGTTTTGTTAGGTATTTTCAGGACTGGCTACACAGTCCTCCTCTGTGGCCTAACAGTACTGCTCCTTCCTTGTGAGGTAGGAAGGTCAAAGAGCCAGTCATTGAGTTCCTGTTAGAAATAGTCCTTGTTCCTTTTACTATAGGAGACCAATTGATTACTGAGCTATCACAGGTCACATCCGAGAAGAGGTTCTAGGTTTTATCCACTCATGGTCTTTGGTTGAGTGTCCATCTCAGAAAAGACCCTGTACCCAAATATGTTTGGTCCTTGTGGAGTTCCTATCCTTTCCACATCAAACTCCCCTTCTTTCGTGTGATTCCCTGCACTCGTCAGAAGGTTTGGTTATGAGTCTTAGTATCTACTTTGAGACACTACTAGGTAGAGTCTTTCAGATGCCTTTTGCGGTAGATTCCTGTCATACATTCAATGTACATCCCATTTGTCTTTCTAAGTGAGGACTGATAATCTTGTCCACTTTCTTGATTATCTTCTTTAGGTGTGTATCATATCTTGTAGGTCTATATAAGCAAGTATATACCATGTTTGTCTTTCTCCTTCTGGGATACTTCACTCAGAATGATCTTTTCTAGATCCCACCATTTGCCTGCAAATTTCATGATTTCCTCCTTTTTGATTGCTGAGTAGTATTCCATTGTGTAAAAATACCACAATTTCTGTATCCATTCCTCCACTGATGGACATCTGGGTTCCTTCCAAGTTCTGGCTATTACAAATAAAGCTGCTACAAACATGGTTGAACAAATGTCCTTGTTGTGTACTTGAGCAAATTTTGGGTATATACCTAGGAGTGGTATAGGTGGGTCTTGAGGTAGCACTACTCCTAATTGTCTGAGAAAGTGCCAGATTGCTTTCCAGAGTGGTTGTACCAGTTTACATTCACACCAGCAATGGAGGAGAGTTCCTCTTTCACCACAACCTCTCCAGCATGTGTTGTCACTTGAGTTTTTCATCTTGGCCATTCTGATGGGTGTAAGGTGAAATCTCAGGGTCATTTTGATTTGCATTTCCCTGATGGCTAATGAGGTTGAGCATTTCTTTAAGTGTTTCTCTGCCATTCGATGTTCCTCTTTCGAGAATTCTCTGTTTAGCTCTGTTCCCCATTTTTAATTGGATTACTTGGTTTGTTGCTTTTCTGCTTCTTTAGTTCTTTATATATACTGGATATTAGCCCTCTGTCAGATGAAGGGTTGGTGAAGATTCTTTCCCAATCAGTAGGCAGTCGTTTTGTTTTGATGACAGTGTCCTTTGCTTTACAGAAGATTTTCAGTTTCATAAGGTCCCATTTATTGATTGTTGCTCTTAGAGCCTGTTAGCACAGTTTTTTAAGTACTATTTATTTTAGCAAATTTGAAACTATTCTTGAAAATTGAGATCAAAAATGAAGAAAAATATCAGTAAAGCCTCACTATCCTGGAACATTTCTTTGTAGTCTTATGAAAATCTATAAATAAATAATAATTTAAAAGTATTTAGTATTTGAGCCTTATTTTGTATTGTTAAGGTCTGTTAAGAAATAGTTCATAGAAATGCTATTTTTCTCCTAAGTAATAATGTCCTGAGAACTTCATGTTGCTGTGAAAAAATGCTAACTGTGAAAAGTAATTTGGGGAGGAAAGGGTTTATTTGACTTACATATTATTTTCACAGTCCCTCATGAAGAAAGTCATATAAAGAAACTGAAGGCGGGAAGTGTAGCAGAAATTATGGAGGAATTCTGCAAGCAGCTAGCTATCAATGAATTGCTTGGTCTGCATATATATATATATATAAAACCCAGCCACCTACCAAACGTGGCACTCTCTATAGTGAGGTGGGCCCTCCAACATCATTAATCAAGTAATATGCCCCTATATTTGCATGCAGACCAATCTAATGCGAGCAACTTCTCAAGTGAGGTTCTCATCTTCAAGTTTACTATAGTTTACATCAAGTTAACAAACATTAACTAGCACAGATACCAAGATTATACGATACTGAAATTATGCTTAATCAATTCATACTTCAATAAAATGCATGGGTGCATAGTTAAAATGTATGTCAAAGTATAAAATCTCCCAGATGAGCAGCAAAGATAAAATTGTGAAGTATGTATGAAAACTAGCAAAGGATTTGTCTGGTCCTCTTGACTAACATTATCAAATTGAAATATGCACCTTGGTTTGCCTGTGGTGTATATGCAAGATTAGAGTCTCACAACAGTGTAATGCAGCCATGATCATTCAGGCCTTTACAGCCATTGAAGCAGGACAGTATCCCCAAGCATGGTTGGCTACCATAAAAAGCTAAAATGTTACG
>REGO01000132.1:3992281-4032018 GCA_010120015.1 Rhombomys opimus | reverse complement strand
ATATGAATATGCAATTATATTTATATATGCCATGAGTACTATAACAATAAAAACCATTAGGCTTTCTTTCATTTAATAATATTTCGTATATAAATAAAATCATTTAGACAAAAGATTAATAAGATAGAATAATTTTTCCCTTAACTGTTTCTGACTTGCCCTCTGAGATCAGTCATCACAGCAGTGAAATCTTAGACAAAATTATGGAATAGAACATATATTCTCTGGAATGTACAAAAGTCAAGCAGTCATCAGAATGATGAAAAGTAATAAATATTTAGTAGTATTTGGTTAATCTTCTATATAATCTTATTACTTTTGGAAATATGAGGCAAATTAATTCTCAATTGAAGGGACTTGAATGTTAGACTACTATTCTTGTAATTTAAGCTTTTCCCCTATGTAAATTCCATGAAGGCTTTACTAACATAGTACCACTATAAATATAAAAGGTAATAACTCTACAGAAAGTTCAATAAGAAATATGACTACGGCTGCCTCCCCACCAGGGGCAAGTGGTCAAAGAGCCAGCCACTAAGTTCATGTAAGAGACAGTCCCTGTTCCCACTTGAAGACCATGCTGCCATAGGCTACATCTGTGCAGGGGTTGTAGGTTATCGCCATGCATGGTCCTTGGATGGAGTATCAGTCTCAGAAAAGACCCCTGTGCCAAGATTTTTTTTATTTATCTTGGTCTCCCTGTGGAACTCCTGAACCATCCAGGTCTATCTATCCCTCTTTTTTTTTCCTTTTTCTTTTTTTTTTTATGATTGCTGTTGCTGGTTTAGATTTTTTTTTACATTTTTTTCTTTATTAATTACACTTTATTCCCTTTGTACCCCCTTCCTCCTCCAGTCCCAATCCTTCCCTTCCTCCACCCTCTGCATTCATGCCCCTCCCCAAGTCCACTGATAGGGGAGGTCTCTTTTTCCTTCCTTCTGATCCTAATCAATTAGGTCTCATCACCAGTGGCTGCTGGAGAGGACAGGAACTCCACAAGGAGAGAAACAGAACCAAAAAATCTGAGCACAGGGGTCTTTCCTGAGACTGACACTCCAACCAAGGACTATGCATGGAGATAACCTAAGACCCCTGCACAGACGTAGCCCATGGCAGTTCAGTATCCAAGTGGGTTCTATTGTAATAGGAACAGGGACTGTCTCTGACATGAACTGATTGGCCTGCTCTTTAATTACCTCCCCCTGAGGAGGAAACACCATTACCAGGCCACAGAAGAAGACAATGCACCCCCTTTCTTTTATAAGTTTCCCTGAACCCTGTCCAAAGTCTCAGCATCTTCTTCGATACCCAGGCCACAACGGAAGACAATGCAGCTAGTCCTGATGAGACCTGATAGGCTATGGTCAGAGGGAAGGGGAGGAGGATCTGCCCTATCAGTGGACTTGGGTTGGGGCATGGGAGGAGATGAAGGAGGAAGGGTAGGATTGGGACAGGACAATGGAGGAGGATATAGCTAGGATACAAAGTAAATAAACTGTAATTAACAAAAAATAAATAAATTTTAAAAAAGAAATATGACCAATAGCACTAAAATAATAACACAGCATCTATTGATTAGTGATTTGTATTTTCAAAACATCATTAAACTAAAACAAACATAAATTACAAGTCCATGGGATTATTGCATATGCAATTTTGTCACTGAGTGGATAAACTCAGCTCAATACCGGATTCCACCTTCTATCCTATGTTCTCACTTTTGAAGCATGTTTCCAGCATCAGTGAAAACACAGTTCAGGCAATTCTTCAATGTTTCCCTTGGTCTTCCCAATTTGAGACGTCAACTCTACTTTCATTCATCATATGACACACTTCACTGCCTGTGTTCATTAGGTTAATTTTGTCATCAAATCTTAATAATGCACAAATGTGTGCACTTCTTCATGGTGCCTACCCTCATGGACATCTGCCACTCTTCAGTGTTTGTGTATTGCTCTGAATGTTTTTATAGAGCACTCAGAAATTTAACTCTGTATCCCAGCTGTATCTGCTCCCTCATTTCCTCCCCGATCCCACCCTCCCTCCTTCATCTCCTCCCTGCCCCTTTCCAAGTCCACTGATTGGGGAGGACCTCCTCCCCTTTCATCTGATCCTGTTTTATCTTCAGGACTGGCTGCAAAGTCCTCCTCTGTGGCCTAGCAGGACTGCTCCTCCCGTGGGGGGAGGAGGGGGTGTCAAAGAGCCTGCCATTGAAGAACTCAGAAATTCTTAATAGTCATGAAACTACTTGAAAGCAACATTGTTCAGTAATCTTTCTATCCTTAATGACTAAGATTGAGCTTGGTCTTAACAGTTTATTTGTAAATAATTGTTGAATGAATTGATGTTTCTTGATCTCTATCTGAATGTCATGTTAATAAAGTCACTGTGATAAACTTTTTCATCCTTAACTATGTGCTAAAAACTTCAGTTTCATGCCAAAACCTTTATAATAATCTATGATTAACCAAATAACTCAAACTTCCTAGTGCCTATTCTCATAATATAGGACAAAACAATACAAAATCACAAGTGAAATACAAAGAAAATTGTTTTGTAATAGAAAAAAATTCATGAAGTAAAAAAATGAAGATCTGTTTCATAAAGTGGTCAATAAAGGCTTTTTTTTTCAACTGTGACAGTTAAACTAAGCTCTGAAAGATGGAAGAGAACATCCCCAATGATGAACAGATTTAAGAAAAAGGAAAAAAAGTATCCAAGACCTTAACATTAGGACTAGGTGTAGTGGTGTAGTATTGATGCATAAAGGAAGACAATTATGGTTAGGTTTAAGCTCACAATGTAATGCTAGGGGATAATTTTGGGACCCAGTGAGGGTCTAACAGCAAGTAGTAACGATACTGTTGAAACACTGGAGAAGAATGGCAATATGTTCTGAATTTTAACTTTAGATGCCAGTTTTTTTTGTTGTTGTTGTTGCATAGAATTCTCAGTTAAAAGATATTAAAATTTTGCTAAGATGCAAGTCAAGAGAATGTTACAATAATATAATGACACTGTGGATCCATGAAGTGAGTTTGGTGATGTCGAAGAGTTGACAGCATTCCTTAGACATAACATAAACATGACTTGCTAGTGAACCAGGTAATCAGATTATGACTAGCCAAAAATACAGATTTCTAGTAAACATTTGATGGTATGCTGTTACCTAGCTCTGCGACATAACTGGATACACAGTGATTGCTCAGCAGATGTTAACTGTATCAGTAGCTAATTGAGTAAGCTATGCATAATAAAAGGAAGTATAAGTGAAAATATACTCGTATACTTACTTTCTTAATATTGATCTTAACATTCATATGAGGTATCTAGGTGGACATTAGAGCCATTCAGTAACATAATTTTGAATCTGATTTTGAATGTGTTAATTTTTCTTCATACGGCAATCATTTTATTTTATGTAACAATTATTTTCCAGGAGCACCAAGCTCTTAGAACAGAGGTTGAGCACAGCATGATCCACAGTGTCCTCAGGATGCAGATAAATCAATATATTCCTAACACATTGTGTTACAGTGATGGGCAAATCCCCAAGGAGAATTGTCACTTTACCTGAAAAAGTCAAAAAGGGATTCTCAAGAGAAAGAGTAACTGGGATAATATAGCAATATTAAAGGTCTGTTTGTGAGGAAGTTGCCAGATAAGAAAATGGTTATTTAGAAGGAAAAATGCAGTAATGACTTATACTGGTGGTAGAAGAGAGCTGCTAGATTCATTTGAAGGAAGAAAAGTGGAGGTAGTGGTGCTTACAGAAAGGACTGGGTTCTTCAAACCAAGCATAAGTCTTTGTTTTGTAAAATGTTCAGCAAATGATAACACAAGCAATATTATAAAGAACCTGGTGTAGCTCATCTGCCTCTCTTTTACTCACCGTTTCTGCTCATCTGATTCTTTTTATAGTCTTTCATTATTTTCTGTACAATTTATCTCAAATCTTCATTTTTAGTCAAAGCACAATTTATTAATCACACTGAAAGGATTAATTTTTGATATTTATTCTTTTAGTATCAACCTTGTAACATTTATTTACCTTATATGTGCTTTCTTTTCAAAAATAGAAATACTTTATATATTTTAAAATGTATACATTAATCATTCTCTCATGTAAATGTGTGTTTATTATATGGTGTAGACATTATTCTAATACTATTCTGTGTTTCTCAGCCAGAACACTGAAATCCTCAGAAGAAATCTGTAGTCTTTTCTTCCAGTTTTAAAGTTTTAATTCTGCATTTCTTGTTACTTCTCTTTTCTTTTTTTTCCTTTTTTTTTTAATGTGGTGTATGTATTTGTGTGTCTGTACTTTTTATATCTCTTATGTCAATGTTAGATTATAGACTTAGTGTTTTAGTCCTGACAGTCTTTCTTATGGAGAGAAGGTCCTCACTGTTTGCTGAGTATAATCCAGGGTAGCAGTCCATGAATTTCCAGGGAACTTCCTGTCTCTGCCTCACTTTACTGTAACAATGCTAGGATTACAAATGTAAACTATAATGACCAGCTTTACATGGGTGCTGGACACTTACTCATGTCCTCAGGTAAATTCGAAGCATTTTACCTGCTGAAACATCTTTCTAGGCTTTCTTCTGTCTTTACGGTATGAAATTCTGGACCCATTTACCTGAAGGTAAATCTGAGACTTACTGTTTCTTAGCTGAGCTAGTTATGTACATTCATTGACAGTTACAGATTTGACTAAATGAAATAACTGTGTATAGCCTTGTTATATCATACATCCATACAGCCTCGGTCAGCCAACACATCAGTAATATAAGAGAAATAACCAAAACCTTAGGGGAATGCTGAATCTATTTGTTTCTTTGTTAATATTTCTTCTGGATTTGGTCACAATACCTCATCACATACTTAATCTACTACTTACTATCATAATGAACCAATGTTATACTGGTGATAACCAAACTACCTGTTTTACTCATTTTGCTGATCTCCAGTTACTGGCTATTTTACAGGTATATTAAGATAAACCAAAGAATTGCTATCATTTTTAACTTCAATTTGTCTTTTCCTTATCAAATCCTTGTTATGTAATCCTTTAAAATGTTCTTTCCCAGTGTGGGATGGGTACAATTTTTTCTATTTTTTTAACTGAAAAAAAAAATTATACAATATATTTTAATCATGTTTTCCATCTTCCCACCCAACTTACGATCTTCTTTTCCTTCTCTTTATAAAACAAATAGTAAACAGGATGCACAAAAAACCCACAAAGCTACAGAAAAGGAAGTAAAAACAATTGAAAACCTAGTAAGTCCAAAAATTACAAATGAAACAAAAAAAGTCCACAAAAAATAGAATTTAGATGTGTGTGTGTGACTGTGTGTTTATTGGTCAACCACTTCTTGGCATGGAGCCTGAACTTAAGTGTGGTTAACATGCCCAGTGAGACTTCATTGGAAAAAAATGACTTTCCTTTGCTAGAGAGTATCAATTGTAAATAACTTCTTGGTTAGGAGTGAGACTCTGTCTTCTTTTTCCTCTCTGTGGAAGGGTACCATCTGGCTTGAGCTGTGCAGGTCTGTGAGTTCTGCCAGAGTCTCTGTGAGTTCATATGTGCATAAATCCTGTTCAGTCTGCAAGTCACTGTTTTTTTCGAGTCTTCCACCATCTTGCTCTTATAATCTTCCCACCTCCTCTTAGATCCATGAACCTGGAGGGATGTAGTTTGATGAATATATTTCACCTGGAACTGAGTGCTCTGAAGTTTCTTATGAAACTAATACACATATGTTTGTGTTTATCACACTACACTTTTTGAAAATTTAGTTTAAGGAATTTTAATAAGACCTAGCTTAAGTTCACTTTTTGGTGGGTCTTAGATGTAGATTTCTGTCTCCTCTCTGGTATTCTCCTTTCCTCTTTCATTGTCATCATTCCCATCATATTTTCTACTCATATATATATTAATATATATATTTACATGTACATATATTTATGATATATACATATATTTATAATATATACATGTACATTTATAATATATCCATATATATCACATACAATATGATTCTGCAATATATATAGGTTTGATGTTAAATTTATCCTGACACTATCAAAATTCTATCTCTAATCCCAAATCTTTACTTGAATAATGTGTGCAAATAATTTCAACAAAATATTTCAAAAATTTCAAAGAAATTTGAGGTTCATTTGTAAAGCTCCAGCTTACTGGATATGGGTCCTTGAATTCAATACTCAGCACCACAAGAAAAAAAAAATATAAGCAAGCAAACAATAAAAGACAAGTTTACTAAAATCAAGCCAAATAAGCATCATTTCCACCGAAATAAATGTTTAGTACTTATTGAGAACTTGATACACGTGCATTTGGTTTGATTAATGAACCCCTATTTCCTCTCTTAGAAGTAAGATCTAGTGCTCATTTTCCCCTCCCAATGCTAGAATCCATGAACCAATTATTCTTCTATCTGTTCTACCTCTTCCACTTTCCCCTTTGTATTCATATTCTCTCTTTAAATTATTTTAGATGTGTTTGGTTTTGTTTTATGCAATTAAGCATCTTTCCTGACTGTAAACGGGTATACTGAATGCATGGTGCCCTCAGAGGGCATTCTGCCACCCAAGAGGGCAATGGATACCCTGAAACTGGAGGCACTATGTAGATACTAGCAATGAATCCCTGGCATGTTTGCAGAATAGTAATCTCAGCTACCCACTGATCCATCTCTATAGTCCTAGCTGATCTTTATTTAAACTCACTGAGTTTTCAATAAGTGCATGAGTATAAAGACATCTATTTACTAGAGTATGGGCAGTACCTTGGGAGCCAGATACCCTAACTCTCCCTCTCCCAGAGGCCATCAGATAACAACAGCTCCTTTGGATGTGGGACTTCATGTTCTCTCTCTGACTTTATGCTGGGATTCTTGCTGGTTTGATCCAGTGCAGCTTTTGTTCATGCTAATATGAATCCATGTGTACAAAAGCCACACCATGTCAAATAAACATTGTTTTGCCACGCTCACCACTATCTGGAGAAAAATGGCATGATACTGATTCCCTTTTAGATCTTAGAACTCTATAGTTACTACTTTCTGTACAATGATCCATTGTGAGTATCTGTGTTAATTGCCATCTACTCACTGGGGTTGGGGCATAGAAAGAAAAGATGGAGGGAGGAAGGGATTGGGAGGAGACAAGGAAGGGGGCCACAGCTGCGATACAAAATCAGTAAATTGCATTGAATAATTAATAATAAAAAATAAATGACTTCAAAAATTAAAAAAGGATCTTCTCCGTTGAGGGTTTAACTATGCACAAATCTGAGTTTAAAAATAAGTAAGAGATCGTTTAATTCAATGTCTCCTCAGCAGACTAATAGTTGTAGGTTCTCCTCTAGGGATTGTGTTTTATCTGGAATTTTGTTATATGGTATACCTCATGCAATGGTAGATTAAAACATTAAAACTTGTAGAAAAAGCTAGAAATTTATAAATCATAAGGGAAAAAGTTTTACAACTAAAAACACAGGCATAGGACAACACAGTATGTATTTATAAAGGAACACATTTTTGTATGTTTATAGGATTTTGCATATATTAACTCTGACTTATTTACTAAGCCCCTTTAAAGATGGCAGCATTATCGGATGGGCACCTTATAAGTATAATCTTAGTGTGCATTCATAAAAGTTTCAATGGAAACATTTTTGACAGAGGTTTCTGTTACCTCCATAGGTGAGAAAAGAGCAATAACACAGGAGTGTAGAGGTGCAAACAGAAACTGGAGCTGGCAAATATGACAGGGTCCTGATGTGACAAGGTCTCTGTTCAAGCAGGTGGCCATGCTAAACTTCTCACCAATAACAATGCGTTATCAGCCTTGCTGGTCACTGCTATTCATATGTTACATAAAATATTTGTGGTCTAGCAGCTTTCCAAGCACTGTGATTTCTAATAGTTAAGCTCTTCTGTCAAACATGTCAATCAAGATAAAATTATATTTATGGAGAAATAAAAGATTCTTGGAAGAGATTTAACTACCACAATAGTAGAATAAAATCAGTATGGTTGTCTTATTCAACAGATTTACTTGAAATTTATAATAAAGACTAGTCTCCAAGCTATTTCTCACAATATTTTCAGTACTATACAGTGAGTTCTTTGTATGTTAAAAATAAAAATATTTTATAGTAATAAAATAATTATGCCTGCGTGTCTTATCCTATAGAGAATTTCAACTGAATATGCTTATTATTGCCTTGAGATGATTCTTCTATGTGAACCTCATTTGACAAATGAAAACAGAATTAGAGCACGTATTTACATATCAGGTTTTCCCATTCTTAAAATACTTGCTCTTTTTTAATTGTTTCAGCATACACATTTCATTCTTATACTATGGATTATATAGGAAAAGAACAAGTGAAAATGTAGGAAAGTAAGGGCCACTTCCTATTGTTACAGGTACACAGGAAAAAAAAAAGTGGTGTTAATGTTAATCTTTGTTTTGTTTTCTCTTTTTTACTCTATGGTTTTGGCATATTTGTTACAGAACAAAAGAGACTGTCCAGCAGAGAAGAATGCTGCAGTGAAAATAGGGTGAAATCGCTTGTAAAGCACATTTTTTTTCAAGATATAAGGTGATGTGGGTGAGTCTAAGTAGAGAGACACTTGTACATTGTTACCTAAATGGATGTGAGTAAAAGAGCCAGACTGGGATTCAAGATAAGCCAGGTAAAGTCTCCATCCAGCAAAGCAGGAAGTGAAGGCTTAAGCATAATGCAGGCTAAAGGAACTTGCAGCCACACAGAGAGCACGGCTGTAAGCAGGTCACCCACACATTGTTTCATCTGTATGCTGTATGCTTGGGATAGATCCACAGGATTAGAGGCACTTATTCTGAAGAATAGGAGAACATAAAATGAGGAGAAAAGGAATCTTGAAACTATGTCTTACAGAAATCTGAAGTCATATAACTATTCACAAAAATATTTATGGAAGCACTTAGGTCCATCTTGCTTTAGTATCTTAAAAACTGTATATAGAATGCCATTTGCTTTGCTTTAGTTCACTTGATGACATGGTATTTTCTGTAAATGTCCAGGTATTAACTACTGTGTGTTTCAAAACCTTAAAGTGTGTAAAATCTGTAGATTTTTCAAGTTGTAGGTCAAAAAGCAGCTATAGACATCATGTAATACGTAGCGTGGCCAAATTTTAATAATGCCTTATTCAAAATAAACAGCAAAGCTCTTCCCTAATTTTTTTTCTAACAGATTCAGTGTATCTGGCTCCATGTTGAAGTCTTTGATTCACTTGGACTTTAATTTTGTGCAAGGTGATAAATACAGATCTATTTGGATTTTTCTACATTTAGACATCCAGTTAGACTAGCACTATTTGTTGAAGCTGCTATCTTTTTTCCATTGTATAGTTTTAGCTTCTTTGTCAAAAATCAGCTGTATGTAGGTATATAAGTTTATTTATGGGTCTTCTGTTTGATTACATTGATCTACCAGTATGTTTCTGAGGAGATGAGGGAGTAGGCTATAATCTGGATACAAAGTGAATAAATTGTAAAAGAGTAATAAATTATATGCTCAGGAGTGGTATAGTGGATGTTGAGGTGGTACTATTCCTAATTTTCAGAGAAAGTGTCAGTATGCTTTCCAAAGTGGTTATAGAAGTTTACATTTCCACCAGCAATGGAAGAATGTTCCCCTTTCTCCACAACCCATCTACTATGCATCATCTCTAGAGTTTTTTTTTTTCTTAGCCATTGTGATGGGTGTAAAGTGAAATCTCAGTGTCCTTTTGATTTGCATTTCCCGAATTACATTGAGCATTTAAGAGTTTCTTTGCCATTCTATAATCCTCTGTTGAGAATTCTCTGTTTAGCTCTATACCCCCTTTTTTTTCCTTTTTTTGGACAGAGTTTCTCTGTGTAGCTCTGGCTGTCCTGGAACCCCCTCTATAGACCAGGCTGGCCTCAAACTCAGAGAGATCCACCTGCCTCTGCCTCCCAAGCACTGGGATTAAAGGTGGGTGCCACCACAGCCCAGATCTCTGTACCCCATTTTTAAATTGGATTACTTGCTTTGTTATTTAATTTCTTCAGTTCTTTATATATTCTGGGTCTTAGCCTTCTGTCAGACATAGGGTTGGTGAAGATCTTTCCCTTCTGTAAGATGTCATTTTGTTCTGATGTCTTTTGCTTTACAGAAGCTTTTCAGTTTCATTAAGTCCCATTTATTGATTATTGACCTTAGACCCTGATGCTCAAACATACAACAGGGACATTTACTCAACTATGTTCATAGCAGCTTTATTCATAATAGCCAGAATCTGGAAATAACCCAGATGTCCCTCAACTGAGGAATGGATACAGAAACTGTGGTACATTTACATAATGGAATACTGTTCAGCAATTAAAAACAAGGAAATAATGAAATTTGCAGGCAAAGGGATGGAACTAGAAAAGATCATCCTGAGTGAGCTATCCCCAAAGCAAAAAGACACACATGGTATAAACTCACTTATAAGTGGATATTAGCCGTATAATATAAGATAAACATACTAAAATCTATACTCCTAAAGAAGCTAAACAACAAGAAGGACCCTAGAGAAGAGGCTTAATCCTCATTCAGAAGGGCAAACAGGATAGATGTCAGAAGTAGGAGAAGACAGGGAACGGGACAGAAGACTTCCACACAGAGCCTCTGAAAGACTCTACCCAGTGGATATGGAAGCAGATGCTGAGACTTTTAACCAAATTTTGTGCAGAGTACAGGGAATCTTATGGAGAAGACAGGTACTCCATAAGGAAACCAACAAAACCAAAAATATGGGCCCAGAATGATCTCCAGAGACTGATAAATCAACCAAGGACCATGCATGGAGAGGACCTAAACTCCCTGCACAGATGTAGCCCATGCGCAGCTAAGTATCCATGTGGTTTCTCTAGTAAGGAAAACAGGAGCAGTCACTGGCATGAACTTGGTTGCCTGCTCTTTGGTCACCTCCATGTGGCAGGGTGACCTTAATAGGCCACAGAGAAAGAGGATCCAGACAGTCCTGATGTGATCTGATAGGCTAGGTTCAGATAGTAGGGGAAGAGGACCTCACCTGTCACTGGACAAGGGGAGAGATATAGGGAAGGAAGAGGCAGGGATGGAGGGACGGGAAGGAGATGAGGAAGGAGGCTACAGCAGGGATACAAAGTAAATATGTTGTAAATAACAATAATAATAACAATAATGAGAAAAAATAGAATAAAATAAAAACAGCAAAAGGCCAAATTTGCCCACAAGCAAATTGTAAGAACATTTATTAATTTGATATTAAGTATAATTTAATATTTCATTACCATAAAAATTAAAATGAATATACACAGCTGTTATCCAATGTTAAATATTTGTTAGGTTTATTGAATAATGAAATAACCAGTAATATTAACAAGATGGTATTAAAATATTTACTACAATTTTAAGAGTTTTAAAAAAGCTACATATTACCAGGCCACTGAGGAAGACAGTGAAGACAGTCCTGATGAGACCTGAAAGGCTAGGGTCAGATGGAAGGGGAGGAGGCCCTCCCCTATCAGTGGTCTGGGGAAGGGGCATGGGAGGAGAAGAGGGAGGAAGAGTGAGATTGGGAGGGGATGAGGGAAGACGCTACAAGCTGGGATACAAAGTGAATAAACTGCAATGAATTTTTTAAAAAATCTTGAAAAAAATAAAATAAAAATGTTACTAAATTAGATATAAAACTTGCTAATATATACACACTTGTTTACAAGCTTGTCATTATTCTTTAAACTATATATTTGCCTTTTATATACTGCTTTTTACAAGATAACATGCAACTTTACCAAGTGTGGCTCAGTCTGGCTTAATAATTATAGTTAGTGACTGTCAATAAGCCCTAATATGGGCATGAGTCAATGAAATCTAAATGACATGCCAGGTCATTTTGATGATCTTTCTGGACTGGCTAACAGTTTTGAGATTTTGGCATTGTCTAGAAATTAGTAATTCTTGTAAGAAACGTTTTGCATTAACTTTATATTGTCACTTTAATAAGTGACCATAAATGTAGTGTTTTAACACAATAAAGTTTTATCTTATGGCTTTGTAGGTCAGGGTTTTTTTCAGGTCTTACTGGTTTATAATTGTAGTGCTGAAAGCACTGGAGTCCATTTGGGCTTCTGTTGTAAATAAACTCTGCCCTTTCCTTTTCTGGGCCCTATTACCTGCTTTCAGTCTCTTAGTGCTTCACCCCTTTCTTTTATCTTCATGGCCAAATATACTGGATTGCTCTGCCTATGTCTTTCTAACTCTTACTTCATCTTCCATTTTGGGGGACTTGAGTGATTAGCCTGAGCATGTTGGAATAATTGAAAGTGGTCTCCTCATTACCTCATCAGGAACCTTACTTGATCCTTAATTGCAACAGCTGATTATCAACTGTAATTGCATCTTTAGGCTTAATTACCTTTTGCCAGATAAAGTAAGACACCAAGTAAAGCGTCATTGGGGTAAGACAATACACTAGAAAGCACATATTGTTTATATGAGTTAGCCAAAAAAACAAAAAACTACTGTAATATAGCAAAGTTCTCTAGATTAGGAAAGAGTTCTGTGGAGAAGACTGAAGTTACAAAGAACAAATGCAGTTCTAACATACTCTCATACAGTATACCCTCAGTCAACGAGGCTGCGAAAGCCAGTGGATGCTGCAATTAATTTGGTGCCTGTAGACTTCAAGTGGAGAAGGAAATGATGTCTCAAGAAGGAAATCACATAATTGGCATAAGAATCTCAGCTGGAATGATTTGCTTCCTTATGGATCTAAGAATGGAAAGAGATGTACTAAGTACGGAAGGACTAATCTCTCTTAACACAACCCTATTACCTGTTCATTTATTAAGTCTTAATAACACAAATTAACAAATAATCTGGATTCAAAATTGAAATATCACATGACGTTAGAGATGTATGAAAAAGTAATACTGACATTGAATTCTTATAATTATTATTTTGTTCTTCCTCTTTTTAAAAACTGAAAATGAATTTTCTCAGTCAGAACATCTCGACCACAGTTTTCCCTCCGCCCACGCCCACTCCTTCCAGCTTCCCACCACCCTGCTCTCCACAGGGCCACTCTCAGCACATTCCTTCAGAAAAGAGAAAGCCTACACAAGACATCTGAGAAACATGACACCAGAAACCACAAGAGAAGGTAACCTAGTAGGAAAAAACACTCCCAAGAAAGACAAAAAACTCAGAGACACCCTCACAGCATTTGTTTGGAATCCCCTGAAACACCACGCCGCGGCACTAACGCGTACGCAGAGGACCGGCTGCAGACCCAGGCAGGGTCCATTTTGCCGCTTCAGTCTCTATAAGCCCACTTCAGCCCTGCTTAGACGGTTCAGTGGGCTATGTCTCCTTGGTGTCCTCAATCTCCCTTAGCTCCTGCAACCTTCCCTCCCTTCTTCTGCAGGGCTCTCTGAAAGAGCAAATGGAGACCTTCAATGTAGACTCTCCACATAAAGAGTGGTTGCAATTCCGCTTTGTAGGGCCCCAAAATTAGTGCCTTTAAAATACACCTAAGAACTGTGAAAATTTTCATCTTTTTTTTCTCCAAACTGGAGTTTTCATGATTTCTAAGTTTTAGTAAAATTTGTGGCTTAGAAAATAAAAATCTACTTTTTTTTGGGGGGGGGAGGGGAGAGTAACAATGTCTTCTTCACAAAAGTAAGCCTGGAACTCACCATGTGGCCTAGGGGGGTACTGGCCTTGAATAGTCACATCCTGGCTTGAGTAACAAATTAACAAGCTTGAGTAACAAATATGCTACGTTTTAATCAGCAATTTCAGATAATAAGCCTTTTAGGAAAATATTTATTATTTGAATGCTTCTTTGTTGTTTGCTCTATTTGGAAATTTTCAGTGCCATACATCTGTTTAAAGATTAAACTATAAACATTTTTAAATCCATATTGAGAAATATTTGAAATATTTCTCCATATTTGAGAAATAGGCCTAACTGCAAGGTTTTTTTTTTCCTTTAAATTTGAAATCAGATAGCTAGGATCATTGTATGCTTATGTGATCCCCTTATTACTAACAGTACAGTAATAATGATAGTTACATCTAATAAACCCATCACATAAAAGGATGCTGCACTCAGATGCACACAGAAAAATGCTGGCGGTATTAACACTCCACCCAGACAGGCTTTTCTGGAAGCACAAGAGAAGCAGATGCACACACCCTTCTCAGTATTTAACACAGTCGATTGTGCATAACTAATTCTTTTGCTAATCTTGTCTGGTGTCAATCTTTTGCCTGTTAGTGTGAAGGCTTCCTTTGGGGATTTGAAGGCACACATGACTGACCTGCATGCCTCTTTATCTCCAGGGCTCTAGTAAAATATTAGCACACAAAGCTAAATTGATTTGGAAACATAAGGCACAGAATGGCTGGTTTTATGCAAATGTTAACACTGTATAAAAAAAGCCTTTGGACATCATTTAAAGTGTAGTTTCACCTCACTAACTGGCTCACTGACATTTGGATGAATGCTAAAATTAGCCATTTAGAAAAACTTCAGCCTTGCTGCTTCTGAAAATCCAAATGTAATTGTGGGTGTTCTTTATCCCTGTTCATTTTTAACATGACCATGCAGCCAGAGTTTCATTCATCATGCCAACAGAAAACATTATACACAGGGCTGATTCTCCAGGACCCATTTTCATTTGGCTTTGGTTTTCTTTTCTTGGTTATAATTGGCTCTGGACTCCATAAAGATTAGCTTGCAGTCCCTATGCACATGCCATCTGAAAAGGTGACCCAGATAAATAGTGGGTGACAGCATCCTGGATGAACCACATGCAGCCCAAAGTTTAAACTGGGGCGTTGCTTAACTACAGTTGTTGATAAATGTGTTTTGGACACAGCAAATGTTGGTCTGAATTTCTGTCTTATATTTAGTTTCTTACTATAATATTGTGTGCATGACTGGTACTGAAAATATGGAATAATCTTAAACACTCTTTAATTTTATATGGAACCTAAGTCATTAACGAGAGACATTAGAATTTTTCTTTTGTTTCTTGTAATTTTTAATTTTATAGTTGAGCAGATGAAAATGCATGTATACATAAAAGTTTTGTTTTGCAATAAGGAGATGCATTATTGCTAAAGGGATAGAAATACTAATAAGGATATAATGATATATAGTTTTTATGTCCTTACATCAAGTATGAGAGAGGGAGAGAAAAACTAGTAATCACACTTTAGTGGGTAGAAAATATGTGTTCATTATTATTGTTTTTGTGTGAACATGTTTGAGAGAGAGGGAGGGAGGAGGAGTGGGAGAGAGAGAGAAAGAGAGAGAGTAGATGAAGAAGACCTTATCCTCCTGCCATGATACAAAGCAGGAGGTGAGGGTGAAGGTAAAGGAAAGACAATTCATAGTCTTGGTGGCCAGACAATCTTGCCAAATTGTGAATTTTCCAGAGAGTATTTTTAAATTTTTGTGCACAATCTTAGTTTTTAAATCTTTTGTTCTTTAACAGTTTTAATGTATAGAATGAATTTCAGGTTCTTTTTATTCCCCAGTTCTTTCTTCCATCCCTCCTCATCTCACACTGAAATCCATCTTTTCCCTTACCATTCTCCCTTTGAAAACTACTGGATTTCATTAGAGTTGCTCATGTAATCATTGTTAGGAGGTGAGTTACTGCATGTAACTCACCACTAGCTAAAATGACATCCTGCTTAGCAATTATTAACTTCCATTAGATAGTCTCAGGGACATCAGGGAACTCAGGGTTTCTTCACCCACATGTAGTTAAATGTAGGGTCCACTCTTACAGGTATCCACAGTTGGTAGTGATTCATGATTGAAACGGGTACTAAATAGCCACAAGATGCCTTTGTGCTGCACACTTCTCTCTCTTACTTTTCCTACTTCCTTTTGTGATTTACCCAAGTGTTGAATGGGTTGATGCAGATATCTTCTTAACAACTGAGAACTCTGCTGTGTTTTAATTCTAGCATTTACCTATGTCAGAGCTTATGTATTAGTCGCTTTCTGCTGCACTGACAAACTTTACTACAAACAAATTGAATCCATTGCAAGTTGATTCTCTTGAACTCACATTGCAGGCTATATTTGTGTATGCATATATATATATATATATATATATATATATACACATACAATGTATATATATATATGCATATACATATACAAATACAGCATATTATATGTATATGTATATATATATATATATATATATATATATATGAGTATACATACTTTGTCCTTCACTGTTTATGTATATGTGCACGTATCTGAAGGTAAAGGTGCTGTACAGGTGCATGCGCTCATGTGTGCGTATGCTGTGGAAAGCAGATGATAACACTAATTGAAATTCTCAGTCATTATCTACATACTGTTCTGAGGCAAGTCTTTTCACTGGTTTAGATTTCCGCTATAGGGTATCACAGGAGGTCAACATCCCAAGTATCTACATTTGGCTCTGCCAGGTAGGAATGGGATTGCAAGAACAAGCTACCACGTTTGCCTTCTCGCATGTGTGCTCTAGAAACAAACCCAGAAACTCATGCTTTCAAGGCAACATCTTCACAGATTGAACTGTGATCTCAGCCTTCATATTAGAATTTTAGATGAGTATTTTCTTGTTCATTTAAAATACTAGTAAAAAATACTGTGTTTAGGTAGTGCTTTGAATATCTTATGTAAATTATTAAGTGACAAAAGCATGTTTAACTTCTTTAATATTCATTTTATCAAAACAAAAATTACAATAATATAAAAATATCAATAGAAATACTGTATTTTCATAAATACAATAAATTTCATAAATTGATTTTGTTATTATAACTTACCAACAGAACAAATTTGAAATGTAATATGCTAATTCTAATAAAAGGGCAAAAAACTTTAGCTGGAAGTTTGCAACAATACTTGTAATTACTATATTGTGTGCTTTGGTCTAGTCTGAAGGTACTTTGAAAAAAAAAAAAAAAACCAACACAAAAGACCTGTCTGGTTGTTTATATCTTCTATGGTTCTGCTTACTACTTTGCATCTTCTTTTGTATATGTCATCTCTGTGCCTTGTTCTTGTCTTTTTCTCCCTTTTAAAATACCTAGATATAATGTGTTCAGTGATTTAGGTTATTCTCTAAGTAATATTCTTTTAATTTGACTCATTTTTTCCTGAATATATTTTTATTTCATTTGAACAGACAAAATGCACATAGGGGAAAGAACAAGTGTAGCTTTACATATTTATCTGGGGCTTTGAGGACGACAGGAAGCAATGGCAAACACATTCTTTGGGAACACAATATAACCATTGATCTTATTCCACAATGGCTTTCTTATTGCCCAAGTATGACTCAAATTTTTAAAAATGTTCAACTCTCCTTTCTTTCAGTTGCTTTCCTGTGAAATAAGATAAACAATTGCTTTATTTTATTCTGATATTCCATTTCCATATTCTATCCTATAGAAATATAGCTATTTCTATACTGAATTTGGTGATCTCATTTATTTCTCAGCTTAACTTAATGTCTAATGATTTTCATAATTATAGTAAACAGGATGATATTGAATATGTTTTTAAAATTTTTATTATTATTTATTACAATTTATTCAATTTGTATCTTGGCTGTGGCCCCCTCCCTGATCTCTTCCCAATTCTACCACCCTTTCCCTCCTGCCTCTATGCCCCTCCCCTAGTCCACTGATAGAGGAGGTCCTGGTCCTCCTACACTTCTATCTGACCCTAGCCTATCAGGTCTCAACACGGCTGGTTGCATTTTCTTCCTCTGTGGCCAAGCCAGGCTTCACCTTTAAATATTGTATCTTGATCAAATTTGAGGAATTGGCATCTCTTTATAACTTGGAATAGCATATTTGAGTACAAAACAAGAGTTAATCATTATTCCCCCAATTAGCATAGGCTGTAATTTGTTTTATTAAAATATAATTTCCTCTGGATTTCAGGAGGAAAAATAGTTCCCCAAACACACTGACAATTAAAAATACAAATTTCAGAAAGAGTCTGAGGAGACACCAACTTTTAAGCAAACAGACACTGCAGAATTCATCAAATTATACTGTCAGTTGCCTAATACTTAGTGTTTCTCAAGGGGCCTTTCATGGACAAGGATTTGTTACTTTTTTCTCACTTTCTATTATCTTCTTACTACTCTATTTTGTAGTGGAAAATGAGAAACAAGCAGCAGCAGTGAACCTGTCATTTAACTGGTAGAGATGGCAAGGAAAAATGAAATGTATGAGGCTGACAGTACCATCTCCTTTCCCCTGCTGGGACAATTTTGCCAGAGGGAGTAACAAGTGAATTGTGTCAACACTTCACAGGAAACTCTTTGCACCACAAAAATAAGAGTCCTATAATACCTACACGATGAAAATAAAGAAAGAAAGAAAGAAAAGAAAACTAAGAAACTGCTGGTAAAATTTAAGTCAATAAATTTTTTCAATCAAATGATGCTTTGAAAAGCAAGAAACCAATCAAGAAGATTCGAATAATTAATTTAAGACTATATTTTACTATTCTAGGGCACCCACTCTTAAATATAACTTCTGCCGCCCCTCAGATTTTCTATATATTAAGAGAAATTAAAAAAAAAATACAGAAAGTCTGAAAGTCCAACAAAACACTGGATTAGGTATTTAATAGGACACTTTTCCTGTTTGCCCTGTTCAGAAACATGACAACATGCCTTCTCACAATGTCTTCCAGAACAAGAAGTCTCCGGCTCAGCGTCCTCACTTTCATATTCCCAGTCTAACTGCTTTTTTTCTAGGTCTCCTTTGTTATATCTGAAGTATCAAAAGAGAACACATTGTAATGCCAGGTTCACGGACCCTCAGAGACCACCAGGAGACGACTCCATGCAATTGCAAGAGAGCTTTATTTCGAGAGCAATTGAACTCGGGACCCAAGTCTCACTGATGAAACAGGGACCCCAAGCTCTGAGTGAGCAGGGTTTTTAAAGGGAAAGCCTGTGATCAGGGGTTTCCATAGCAGCAAGCAGGGGAGTACATGTTTCCATGAGAGAAAGCAGGGGGGTTCATGCCTTGACGTTACAGAATTGGGTAAAAGCCATAGGGGAAAGGTGACTGTTTACATAATCACAATTGCCAGGGAGATTGTCTCTATTTTTTACTAAACATTTATTCTGTAATATTTCCTGGAGGCTGTTGCTTGGAGAGCTAACTTTGTTTTCTGCCAGGTGCACATTCTGTGATATTTCTTGGTACCTGAGTTCAACTCCCGGTCAAGATGGCTCCTTATTTCAAAATGGAGTTATACTCAGGCTAACTATACCCAGGCTAACTTAAACTCTTCAACATGTCAGATACTGTTATCTGATTTAATAACTCAGGACTGAGTAGATTATAGAAATTATGAAAGAAGTTACTCTGGCTATTCTCCTAAACTGACATACTTTTAAACTGTCTTCCAAATACTTAACTTTATACCCCTAGACCAGTGCAGTGTTCAATCCTCAAAGACTTTTATATTTCAGTAGCAATTAATATATACTCCCAAGTAGGCAAAACCAGAGAACCAGAAATCTTTTAAAAGTTAATTTATTTATTCACTTTACATGGAATCATAGGACATCCCTCTTTTCCTCCCAATCCCATCATCCCTCCCTCTTCTTCTATCCTCCCTTCCCTACTCCTCATATAAGGGGAGCCTCCCCACTACCAACTCACACCAGCACATCAAGTCTCATCAGGATATAGTGCATCTTATTCCCATGTGGCCTGGCTAGGCAGCCCCACTTTGGGGAAGTGATTGAAAAAGAGGCAACAGAGTTCATTTCAGAGACAGGCCCCCTCCCCTCCCCTTTTCATGGAGCCCTCATTCTGGCCATGCTAGCCATCGTCTCTGTATGTGTAAGGCGCCTTGGTCGAGCCTGTGTTTGTTGCTCTATAGGTATCCCCTGATCCTATGTTAGTTGGCTTTGTTGGTCTTCTTGTGGAGATCCTGTCCCCTCTGGGTCCTTCAATTCTTTCCCCATTCTTTCACATGACTCCCTGCACTACGCCTAATGTTTGGCCATGAGTCTCAACATCTGTTTCAATGTGCTTTGGGGTGGAGCCTCTCAGAGAACAGCTAGGCTAGTCTCCTGTCTGCATGATAGCAGTGCATCATTAATACTGTCAGAGGTTGGCTCTCTCAAATGGGGTGGATCTCAGGTTGGGCCAGGTGTCCGTTGGACATTCCCTTAATCTCTGTTCTATTTTTATCCCTGCACATCTTCTGGGCAGGGTAAATTTTGTGTCAAAGTTTTCATGAATGAGTTGATGTTCCTCTCGCTCCAGTAGGAATCCAGTCTAGTTAGAGAGTGGCCTCTTCAGTTTCCATGCTCCACGACCTCTGCTATTTAAGAGTATCAGCTAGAGTGAGCCCCATATCCTTCCCAGAGCCTAATCTGTGCTAGATATCCAGGTTTTCTCAGAGATGGCTCCACCCATGTTTTTTTTATTTTTCTCTCTCTGCTGGTCCTGGGTCCTCCTACCCTCTCTCCCTAGTCTGATCTACACTCATTTTTCTCCACATTCATTCTCCAACCCTGTTCCTTCTCTTCAACCACTTCCCCTGTTTATTCTATTTCCTCTTCTGAGTAATATTTAAGTGTCCTCCCTTGGGTAATCTTTGTTATTTATCTTCTTTTGGTCCTTGAATTATAATATAAGTTTATCTTGTACTATATGACATTCAAGGTTTTCTTCTGGCCACCATGTTCATGCATACACTATCGCACAAAAATCTGCAAAGACACATGCACATACACACATACATACTACATGATAAGAACTCTGATGTAGCCCGTGGTAGCTCAGTAACCAATTGGTTTCCCATAGTAAGAGGAACAGGGCCTGTTTCTGACAGGAACTCAATGGCAGGCTCTTTGATCTCCCCAATCCCCGAGGGAGG
The DNA here is from genome assembly GCA_010120015.1 of Rhombomys opimus. Classification (NCBI taxonomy): domain Eukaryota; kingdom Metazoa; phylum Chordata; class Mammalia; order Rodentia; family Muridae; genus Rhombomys; species Rhombomys opimus. Next base: position 4,010,995 of record REGO01000132.1, on the reverse strand, counting down.
AGCAGTCCTGCTAGGCTGCAGAGGAGGAGTTTGCAGCCAGTCCTGAAGATACCTGATAAAACAGGGTCAGATAAAAGGGGAGGAGGTCTCCCCAATCAGTGGACTTGGAAAGGGGCAGAGAGGAGATGAGGGAGGGAGGGTGGGATTGGGAGGTAATGAGGGAGCGGATACAGCTGGAATACAGAGTTAATAAAATATAACTAATAATAAAAATAAAGTAAAAAAAATGAATACTGACTTTATTCTAAGGAAACCACTAGAATGATATGAAACATATTGTATGAGATATGATTAATTTCTATATAAGTTACTGTTGACTTCTCCATGGTACCTAAAACATAATGGGAGTAGAGAATAAACAGAGGCTGCAATGATATTACTTTTGTCAGACTAAGACAGAAAAACATGATAAATCAAATCATAAAAACCTAAGAGAAATAGGCAACATGTTTCTGTGTGTTTGAAACAGCTAATAATGTCATTTGGGATCAAGTAAAGACTCTAATTTATAGCTGTTAATGTTTAAAGTATAACTGACTTTAAGGATCTATGTGTTTATCTTAAATGCATGAGGAATAAATGCAACTGAATGCCTGTTTCTTAACCACTTTTAGAAGAAAATATTACACAAAACTAAATAATTTTTACCTATTCCTGGAAAATTGAAAATGAAAGAATCACTAACCTTGAGTAGAAATGTGAAAGACTCTAACTTTCTAAAAAATAATTGCTTTCCGTAGAAAGCCTACCTACCACAACCTCCAAAACTCTTCAGTCCCACATTATTTAAGAAAGATATATCAGATACAGAGATAACACTTCGTAGATGTTTGCCTGTTTCTAAACACTAAAGATAACAATAAAAAGGATAGGTTACTTCTGCTATTAAGGTATTTAATTTTTGTAGTTTAAATAAGACAGTTCATCCATAAAATAAATGAGCAGATGCACATTTTTATCACGACTGGTTGCATCATCTTCCTCTGAAGCCTGGCAAGGCTGCACCCCAGAGGGAGAGCTGATCATAGAGCCAGCCACTGAGTTCATGTCAGAGACAGTCTCTGCTTCCCTTACTAGGGAACCCACCTGGAGACTGAGCAGGGAGTCTAGGGCCTTATCCATGCATGGTCCTTAGTTGGAGTTTCCGTGTCTGCAGGCCCTCCTGGGCCCAAGTTTTTTGGCTGTGTTGGTCTCTTTGTGCAGTTCCTGTCCTCTCCAAGTCTTTCTATTTCCTTCTTCTTCCATAAGGTTTACTGCACTCTGCCCAAAGTTTGACTATGAGTCTCAGTATCTCCTTTGATGCCCTAGTGGGCAGTCTTTCAGTGGCTCCCTGTGGAAGGCTCTTGCCCCGTTCCTTATCTTCTCCTTCTTCTGATATCTATCCTGTTTGCTATTCTGAGTGAGATTTCAGCCTCTTTCCTAGGGTCCTTCTTGTTTAGCTTCTTTAGGACTATAGATTTTAGGATGTTTATCCTATATTAAATGGCTAATATCTATTTATAAGTGAATATACCATATGTACCTTTCTGCTTCTGGGTTACCTCACTCAGGATGATATTTTCTAGTTCCATTCATTTGTCTGCAAATTCCATAATTACCTTGGGTTTTTTATTTATTTCTATTTTTTTAATTTATTTTTTGTTTTATTAAATAAAGTTTATTCACTTTGTGTTTGAGCTGTAACACCCTTTCCAGTTCTTTCTGAATCCCATCCTCCCTCCCTCATCTCCTCTCATGCCCATCTCTAAATCCACTGATAGGGGAGGTCCTCCTCCCCTTCCCTCTGATCCTAGTCCTTCAGATCAGGACTGGCTGCATTTTCTTCCTCTGTGGCCTGGTAAGGCTGCAACCCCCTTTGGGGGAGGAGATCAAAGAGCCAGCCACTGCGTTCATGTCAGAAACAGTCCTTGTTCCCATTACTAGGGAACCTACTTGGACAGTGAGCTGCCACGGGCTACATCTGTGCAGGAGTTCTAGTTATCTCCATGAATGATCTTTGGTTAGACCAGCAGTCTCAGAAAGGACCCCTGTACCCAGATTTTTTTTTCTCTCCTTGTGGAGCTCCTGTCCCCTACCGATTTTTCTATCTCTCCCTTCTAAGATTCCCTACATTCTACCCAAAGTGTGGCTATGAGTCTCAGCCTCAGCTTTGATACCTTTCAGGGTAGAGTCTTTCAGAGTCCAAGTGTGGTAGGCTCCTGTGCTGTTCACTGTTTTCTTCCTCTTCTGATGTCCATCCCATTTATCTTTCTGAATGAGGATTGAAAATCTTACCCAGGAGGCGCGGGTCCAAAACGATGGCTGCTGGGTCGCAGAGCCTTCTCTCGGTCTTGGAGACACGGTCCCGCAGACACACCTTCTTCTCCCACTTCCTCCATGAAGTGGGACACTCAGGTGGTGAAAGGCTCCTCTCCTCTCGGGTCCTCCCGCTCTGGGGTGGCGGCATCACCTGCCGACCTGCAGCTGCCTGCGTGGTTGGAACCGGAGAGACTTGCGGTGTTCCATTGCGCGGGTTGCCACGCGGTGCTCGCCGACACCGTGCACCTCGCCTGGGACCTGTGGAGGTCCCTTGGGGCTGTGGCCTTCTCCAGAGTCACAAACAATGTCGTTTTGTTGGAGCTCTTTCTGGTTGGCATTTAAGGTTCTCTCAAATGCAGCACATACGACGACCGCTTATTCTGCAGTTCCTGTGGGACTCCTGTTGGTTTCCATCTATACTCCACCCACGCTGCTCTGGCTGCCTTGACAGGCTACTTCTGTCTCTCCTGTGACAAATGGTGTGCTATCTCTTAAAAACAAAGACCATAGTAAATGCATCTGGAATGGATATTCATTATGTACCTCTACCAGAAAAGATTGCAGAGCTGAAAGAGAAGATAATGCTAATTCATGCTCGGTTAAATTCACTGATGAAGACTCTGAAGGAAATGACACCTGATCAATCTAACCACAAAAGCTGAAGAAACAAGGAGTAAAAACAGAAACCATGCCTTTGTTGAGGATTATTTGAATTAATACTGGAACCACTGGTTAACCCCATGAAAGAAAAAATAAATTGAATGCTGTCCTATGAAAATCAATCCAGGCAGTGTAAAGATCTGCATGTTAAATGTGAAGATAGAACCCTGAAGAAAATCTTCATTATCTCACAGTAGAAGAAAGTTTCGTAAGCATTGCTCATTTAAAGACGACAGAACTTTAAAATACAGAATTGCAACTAAAGCAACATAGAGTGAAAACCTGAGCCAAAGCAGAAAATATCACATATAAACAACAAAAATGCAAAATACAGAAACTATAGACCAACTGCTATACATCAGGACATATAACGTACTTACAAACTGGCAAAATATTTGTGGAAGCATTTTAGAGAAGACATTGGGCTGAGGAGTATGACTCAGGTAGAGTACTTGCATTGCTTGCACACAAAAGCTCCCACACTACAGGAAAAGGCTAAGGTTTGAGAAGTGTTACCTAACTTCACTACCAACAACCAAAAATTAACACCAAAATGGTAAAATTTAAAACATACCATGTAAAGACAAGGAAGAACCTCTGTAAACTAGTACAAGTAACACCATGGTACAACTAGAGGCCAGTCTAGCACTGCTTATAGAAACCAAGGACATACAATGACGACTGCAGGTCAGCAACTTACTCTCAGGCACCTGTATCAAAAACATGCAGCAGGCTTCCGACAGTGTGTACACAACAGGCTCATAATCACATTATTTGTAATGGTTGAACCCCTGTCATGTTTCTGTAAGAGTAGTGTGACTATGACAGGAGGAACCCCACATTTGTGATGTGGCTAGGCATGGCAGAACTCTCACTAGTGAAGACTATTGTATTCCTTGTTATTGGTATTCCTTCTGTGGGTTTTTGTTAATCTAAATGTTTCATGCCGTTTTTATGTCTAACTTGAAAGAAAATAAACCATTAAGCACTCAAGTAAAAGATGTAATGTAGTAAATAAGTGCTCAATGAAATCTAGCAGTTGCCATGGATGCGGTGGCGTTTATCTGTAATACTAACACATTTGAGGCTGAGAAAGAAGGCAAGTCTGACTAGAGTGAGATCTGCCTCCTACTATCTAAAGGAACCTTAGGTCTCATGGTTGACTCTGTACCATCTGTATTTGTCCACATACACTTTAACATGTTCCCAACTGTCAGAGGAGGGCTAGGGCTCAAGAGGGCCTTTTATTCCCTGAGGATACATATAATTTATGGGGGCAGGAAAGACATTTTCTTTGGTGGTGTAGACACTGGTTAAGTGCCCACGCTCCTGTAACTAATGAAGCTCACTGGGTAACACACAAAAAGAGACATGAAAGCAGAAGAGGAGCTATGGGCAAAAGGTAACTGGGATGTGGGAGATGTAGGATCTAAATACAATATAGGCATGTATATGTGTGTGTGTGTGTGTGTGTGTGTGTGTGTCTACGTATGTCACAAAACCCCTTGTGTATGTTAATAAACACGTTAAAAAAGAAAAAAAAAAAAGAAAATCTTACCCAGGGCCTCCTTGTTGTTTAGCTTCCTTAGGTGAACAGATTTTAGTATGTTTATCCTATATTATATGACTAAAATCCACTTAAAAGAGAATATATGCCATGTGTGTCTTGCTGCTTCTGGGATACCTCACTCAGGATGACCTCTTCAAGTTCCCACCATTTGCCTGCCAATTTCATGATTTGCATAATTAATTGCTGAGTAGCATTACATTTTATAAATTTACACAATGGATTATATTGTTTTTAATTGATGAGTAGTATTCTTTTGTGTAACTGTACCACATTTTCTGTATCCATTCTTCAGCTGAGGGATATCTAGGTTGTTTCCAGACTCTGGCTATTACAAATAAAGGTGCTATAAATATGTTTGAGCAAAAGTCCTCCTACTATCCAGGATATAGCTGGATCTTGAAGTAACATTATTCCTAATTTTCTGAGAAAATACCAGATTGACTTCCAAAGTTGTTGTGCAAGGCTAAATTCCCACCAGAATTGGAGGAGGGTTCCGCCTTCACAACCGTTCAAGCATGTGTCATTTCTTGAGTTTTTGATCTTCGCCATTCTGATGGGTGGAAGGTGGAATATCAGAGTTGTTTTGATTTGCATTTCTAGGATGACTAATGAGGTTGAGCAGTTCTTTTTTAAAATTTATTTCTTTTTTTATTACTTCCAGTTTATTTACTTTGTATCCCAGCTGTAGCCCCCTTCCTCTTCCTCTTCCAATTCCCCCTCCCTCCCTCTTCTCCTCCCATACCCCTCCCCATGTCTACTGATAGGGGAGGTCCTCCTCCCTTTTCCTCTGACCCTAGCCTATCAGGTCTCATCAGGACTGGCTATATTGTCTTCCTCTGTGGCCTGGCAAGGCTGCTCCCCCATCAGGGGTAGGTGATTAAAGAGCCAGCCACTGAGTTCATGTCAGAGCCAGTTTTTGTTCCCATTACTAGGAAACTCACTTGGAGACTGAGTTGCCTTTTGCTACATCTGTGCAGAGGTTCTCGGTTGTCTCCATGCATGGTTCTTGTTTGGAGTATCAGTCTCAGAAAAGACACCTGGGCCCAGATTTTTCGCTTCTGTTGCTCTCCTTATGGAGCTCCTGTTTCCTCCAGGTCTTTCTCTCTCCCCCTTCTTTCATAAGTTTCCCTGCACTCTGCCCAAAGTTTGGCTCAGCATCTACTGTGATACCCTCCAGGGTAATGTCTTCAGAGGCCGTCTGTGGTAGTTTCTTATCTTCTTCCCTGTTTTTTTCCTTCTTTGATGTCTATCCCATTTGACTTTCTGAGTGTGGATTGATCATTTATTTAAGCATTTTCCTGCCATTTGATATTCCTGTGTTGAGAATTCTCTATTTAGCTCTGTACCCCATTTTTAATTGCATCACTTGCTTTATTGATTTTAACTTCTTGAGTTCTTTATATATTCTGGATATTAGCCCTCTGTCATATGTAGGATTGGTTTTCCCAATTTGTTACTTTGTTCTGATGACAGTGTCCTTTGCTTTACAGAAGCTTTTCAGTTTCATGAGGTCCCATTTATTGATTGTTGTTTTTAGAGCTTGGGCTGTTGATGTTCTGTACTGGAAGTTGTCTCCTATGCCAATGAGTTCTAGGCTCTTCCTTACTTTTTCTTCTAACAGATTTAGTGTGTTTGGTTTTAAGTTGAAGTCTTTGATCCACTTAGACTTTATTTTTATGAAGGATGAAAAATATGGTTCTATTTGAATTTTTTCTACACATAGACATCCAGTTAGAACAGTACCATTTGTTGAAGATGCTAACTTTTTTCCATTATATGGTTTTGACTCTTTTTTTTAAAATCAAAGAACTGTAGATGTGAAGGTTTATGTCTGAATCTTAGATTTGATACCATTGATCCAACAGTCTGTTTCTATGCCAGTACCATGCCATTTTTACTACTGTTGCTCTATAGCACAGTTTGAATGATATCTATTTTCAAATGACAGTAATGGCTTTCATTCAGATAATAAGTTATAAGATAGGTCTTATTTGGGGCTGCAAGATGACTCAACCTTTTAAGGCAACTGTGGTGCAAACCTGATGACATGATTTTAATTGCTAGATTTTTCGTTGCAGAAGGAGAGAATGACTCCTTCAGCTCGTACTGTGATCTCCACTTGTGCACCACAGTGTGTTGCACAGTGTGTTTGCATGAGCCACAAAATATTGTATTTTCTGTTTATGAAAAAGTGTGTCCTTGTGTTTTCAGTTGTTAATTGGATCCAGGCGCAGAGACTAGGAGAGAAAGTTAATGCCACTTCCGCACCTGCTGTTAAAGGAAGGGCAAGATCCCAGTGAAGGTGACCTTCCCAATGTGCTCCCAAATCTAGCTGGTTGAGTGAGAATGCGGTTTTTACATAATAAAGATCTGGTTCATGAAGCTAGGGCAGGAATTACCTTCAGAGTGTCCTGGTTGGGCACAGAGTTAGGTTATTAATTTTAAATATTACTGTAACAAAATGAGCCTCTATTTTCCATATATAATTGCTAAGGTCTCAATAATCTAATTAAGAGGCACACAATGCAGGTGCCTATCATAGGAATAAACAAAAAAGCTCACAGATGTCAGTTTCACTTGAGTGCTAATGGGAGTTTTTGATTTAGCAAGGGAGAGAAGCATAGATATGTCTCATGATACAGTCTCATACTGAATTGTTTGCTTAGTAACTGAAGTTGGCCATGTTGACTCCTACAATTGATAATTCGTTTCTCTTTGGAAACAAACAGTCCTAATTCCCCCACCCCACTCCCCACCATAAGCAATTTCAGAAGCAACTAATAGGAGGGCAAAACACCATATGTGACTGTGTCGGAGAAGATGTGTTATGTAAAATTGTTATTGATGATATTTGAAGATTATTTCTTATTTATTTACAACAAGGCTACTGCAAAGTTAAAATTTATATTATCTTAAGTGAATTGTGTGATCTCATGCAAAAGAAGAAAACATTTTCACCAATTTTCAGGATCAAAGTGAGTGTTGCAGAAATTAAAAATAAATAAATATTTAATTTTTGGTAAAAGTGCACCAATAAATACATAGATATGAATTTTATAACTTTCTTTTACATTGCAACAAATTTTCAGTGTCTTTCTTTCTAGTTATCATGAGAGATGAATATTATTAACAAAATTCCATAAACATATACTCAGTTAAACAATATTGAAGTGTTCTTTGATAAGATTTATATTATAATTATAAAATCAAAATAAAATGACTTTATCTTTAACAGAATATGATATATTAAGAAAGTAAAAAAGTTTTATGTTAATTTTTCAAATAATTTGAATTGATGCAATCATAAATCCAAAGCAATTTTGTTTTTCTTTTTAAAATTTGATTTATTTATTTATTACAATTTATTCACTTTTCATTCCCTCTGCAGTCCCTCCCTTGTCTCCTCCCAGTCACACCCCTCTCCCTTTTCTCTCCCTATTCCCTTTCCTTAGTCCCCTGATGGGGAGGATCTCCTCCCCTTCTATCTAACTTTAGACTATCAGGTCTCCCTAAGGCTGGCTGCATCATCTTCCTCTGTGGCCTGTCAAGGCTGCACCTTCCAGGTGTTGGTGATCAGAGAGCTAGCCACTGAGTTCCTGTCAGAAACATCCCTTGAACCACTTACTAGGAAACCCAGTTGGAGACTGAACAGCCTACGGGGGTCTAAGTCCTTTCCATGCATGGACAATGGTTTGAGTATAGGTCTCTGAAGAATCCCCTCAGCCAGTTGGCATTAGCATAGTTAATTCCAATGGCTGAATTGATATTTCTTTATATTCTATAGCACAGACTTTGAAAGATTCTTAGCATGTGATTTGTCTAATTGTGTCTCATATAAACATATGATTACATGTATATATGTATTGTATTTATAAAAGTTTAATCTACTTTGAAAATTGTGACTAGGAGAATTAGAACAAAGTAGAGCCATTACCAGTTTTTTTAATAATCTTTAAATGAGACTATTCTAATTAAATTTACTTCAATAATTTTTCTTCCAACATGAATATAAATGCCAAAGTAATCTTTTTAAAATACTAAGACTTGAATGTTTTAATATAGTGGAATGCACAGAGGTAGTTATCTTTAGCAAGCAGTGAATCAGGAAATAAACACTATTATTATTATTATTATATTAATATTATTATTGTAACTACTATTACTGATATTAGTATTATTTGCAGAAATGTAATAGTGTATTTACTTATTTCCTAGAGCTTACCTCATTACAAAATAGATTAAAGCAGGAGAGCAAGGCTGGTAGTAAGTTTTGGTTACTATTATAGCTGCAAAGATTTGCATGGTTCCTTCTGGTGTTTTCTAACTACCAATGAATACTCCAAACACATGGCCAAATGAATGTATTTTACATTTCACATAAAGCATTTTACAAATAACAATGTAAGTTCCTGCCTATCTAGAGTTTCTGAAAAAATGGTTCTATGAAACACTCTCTATAAATTTCTAGGGTGGTTATACCTATACGACTTCTTTCTTTCCTTCCCTCCCACCAAATCTTCCCATATATCTGTACTTGGTTCTTTTCAAAATCAAAAACATTTGTTTTTACTTGTCGTATGTTTTTTTTCGTAATTGTTTCATATGTTTTTTGGTAAGAAAACAGGTATAGCAATATGGTACAAAGACTAGACAAAACCTCTAATTCTTCCTCATTACAGAGTATGTGAAAAAGTTTGGAGGGAAGAATGGAAAGGCAGAGTTATGTAGTTATAGTATAATCTCTAAAAATAGCAAATAACTAGAGATACCATGCAATAAGGACATAAAAATACGTACCAAATTTACAAGAGTGTGTGAAGCAAAGGAATGTGTCCTCTGTGAGATGTATTCATGCTTTCAGGCCATAAACTATGCTGCTGCATGAATAAGGAGCGAGGCAGAAAAGGATAATGAAATTTCATTCACACAAGGTGGTAATGACGTTGTTCTCGGTAACAGCATCATGTTCTTCCCTGTCCACCATGGAGTTAAATAAGACATCTCTTCTTCTCTATTTATTAAAGCTCCGAGGCACTCTATCACATCAAGTAATAATTGGTCATTACAGGAATGAACGTTTCCTCAAATGACTTCCACTAAAGGAGCTCCCTGAGATGGTCAAAGTAACGGCGTAAATCATGATGCAATTTACTGCACAAGTAAATGTATAAACCATTAGCTTGATTGGCCTAAACAGGGTTATGATAGACAAATGTACTAACTTCAGTTCCTTTAGGAAGAAGCAATCTTGGTTCTTATAGTTTCATATTAACACAGCTCAAGTAAATACTCTCATAGCATACACTATCAGTATAAGTGTAGAATCTATGGAAAGCTTTGTTTACAAATCAGAAATACAGCCCCAAAATTAAATTTAGCGGAAAAGTTATATATAAAATATACATCAGTATACATTTAAATGTTTATACACACATACATTTCCTGTGTATATTAAGAAATATGTGCATTGTAATATGGGCTTATAGAGTCTATATTTCTTGAGAATTTATTAGTTAATATATTACTTCTACTTAATTAAGATATTCTGGGTATGTGACATATACTTTAATTTCACTTGTGTTCTCACTAACATTTTCCAATAGCTTTTGAAACATTCCACTGACAAACTATATTATATTTTCTCTTTAATTGTGCCCTTATTATAAACATATTAAAAATAAAGACATTCCACAACTACCAAAAACTTCTGAAATCGTTAACGGTTTTTCATTGATAATTGTAGAAAACACATTTCTTCGTTTTACTTACTTCTTCATTTATACATGAATATGAACTGGATTTTATTATACTGAGTCTTAATTTGGGAGTGTAGGGTCTTTTTTTTTTTACCTTATGCTCATCTCTATTTGAAACTCTGGTTATAAATTGTCAAGAGGTGGTTTATACGTATATATACAATAGAAAGACTTCTCATAGACTTATTGGATATCACAACATTTGGATCATTATTTTATTGCATGCATATTTAATTGACTTAGTAACATTTGCCTCAATAATTAGATTCTCATATATTCTTGTTTGCTTTTAACAGCTGAAGACGCTTGTGGGGGAACAATGAGAGGATCTAGTGGCGTCATTTCTAGCCCGGGTTTTCCTCATGAATACCATAACAATGCAGACTGCACATGGACCATTGTGGCAGAGCCTGGGGACACGATTTCACTAATATTTACCGATTTCCAAATGGAAGAAAAATATGATTACCTAGAAATTGAAGGTTCTGAGCCACCCACAATATGGTAAGTGTATAAGTTGAATTGAGCTGATATGTAGTCATTGTCTGAGACAAAGTGGGAAACACAGAGGTGTGTGTGGAGATGTAGGATTTGGGTGGTTAAAGGGTCAGAAATGAGGGATATATTTGTGGATGGAGGTATTACAGTGACAATAGAATTGTGCCACAGTCAGCTTTTCATCTGTATTTATGTCATTGGATCAGTAAAGATAATCAGTGGAGTTTTGTTTTGTTATTTTGTGTATTTTTTTGTGATAAAAATATTAAATGCTCTGCCTGACACCTATGATGCTGTTCTTCTTTATGCTAGCCCATACTTAGACATCACTTTAAAATCAAATTAGTAGTCCTAGAAAGAACTTGTTTTAATTTACATTAATAGATCATTTAGTTATCTTGTTATATTTGAAGACAAATTTTGTTTGAAGATGGAATTTTTCTTTAGAGGCACAAGACATGGTCTAATGAATATTGTGTTTTCAAAAAAAGCTTTTTGGGGGATAAAATGCTTTAATAAATTGTTTGCTTATGTTATTTCCAAGTTTGCATGTACTGTTTTGAGGAATTTTTTGACTGAAATAATGATAAAGAATCAATGGTGAAGTGAAGACATAGGAAAACACTAGAATAGAAAGGACCTGTGAAGTCATGGAAAACTTATCTCAGAGCTTGGAAATTTATTTGCAACATCTAAGTCCACAGGTGTGATATGTCAAATGATTGTCCTTATGATGGGTAGAAAAGGATATTAAGCATGGCTTCATTAGCTATAGGAATATCACTTAAGAGGTGATTGCAAGAATCCAACAAGAGAGCACAGTTGCTAGAATGGTGTTATCAAAAGATAAAGGGGATGAAAGAAATTAGCAGATATGCTAGATTTAGTGTGAAATGATTCTTAAGTGGTTAGCAATGATAAAGAAAATAGTATTGAAATAACAATTTGTGCTTTCACTTAAGCAAATGGTAAAGACAATAATGATATTCTATGGTGACAGACAAAAATTATGTTCTATGACATCAAATGGTGAAGACAATAATGATAGCCTATGATCTGGCCATCACTGAAAGAAAGTCTGCTTTGGAACTGAGATCCTGTGGATACTGAGATTTGCATTAAATACAGGAGTTTGAAGTTGCTTTGAGACTATTGAAGCTACCTGACATTTAACTCTGTAAGTCAGAAGTTTTAAAAAAGAGATGACACTGATGTTTAGTTGGTTTCATCAGCAATTGAAGAAGTAGAGAACAATGAATGTAACTAGACAGAAACAATGGGATACAAAGAGAAGGCTTGGAAGAATGAATCTAGAAATCTGCAATGTAACCTGAGCTTGAGAGGATAACCTTGTAAGGAAGACAAAGCAAGTGCATTCAAAGAGGTAGGAGGACATTTTAGAGAATAAGACATAACACAGAGAAGGGGAAAGGATGTAAAGAGGGAATGCCCCATTGTGCCCTGAAGAACTAACAACATTAGTCACATCCTTTAAAAATTCATTGTCGTCTGGCCTTTCAATAGTTTGCAATGTATCTCAAACAGGAAATGAGATTTCTCTGATTCTTCCAGTGTTTTCATTTTCTTTCTTTGATGTTTTACAAATTATATTATGGAAATATTTAAGCTTATAAATGAGCTTTATTCTTAATTTTTTTCATAAAATATGATGAATGGTATTTCTAAAATATATGCATATATGAAGATGATCCAAAGGAAGTCACAAAATAATTCAGGAGACAGGGCCCCAACTGGCCATCTCTTGTCACCAAAAGAAGCTTCTAATGCTGGGATTGAGTTGTAGACTAAAAGGACAGTGAAGAAATCCCCAAACTACTGAGGCTTTTACCAAGACTATAGGCTGCTCTCCAAAAACTGATACAAAGCCCCCATTTCTGAAGACAACACACACACAACTCATTGAATGATATAGACAGTCTTTACCCATATGTTGCAACATCTTTGGTATAGGAAAATACTCTTTACACTCTAAAAATGAAATGTAATCACTAAGACAGCCAGAAATCATTTATCTACAATAGTGTGCAAGCCTGTAAGACATGGTAGGGCAGTGCTGGAACTTAAAGCACACCCCAGGAGATGGTACCCTTGCTAGACACTGCTTGTATGACAAGGAACCTGAGACTAGATAGCCCAGAGACCCAGGGTAAAATCAAATAATACTGGTCTAAAAAAAAAAGAAAGCTGTAATAATAATAATAATATTAATAATAATAAAATACCTGCTATTGTCATGAAAACAGACATGCTGACTAATGGAATCAAATCAAGGACCCAGACAAAAATCCAGACACCCATGTACACCTGATTTTTGACAAAGAAATGAGAAGTATACAATTGAAGAAAGAAAGAAAGAAAGAAAGAAAGAAAGAAAGAAAGAAAGAAAGAAAGAAAGAAAGAAAGAAAAAAGAAAGAAACAATCCTAAACAATTCGTGCTGCCCTAACTGGATGTCAGTATGTAGAAATATGCAATTAAACCAGCAGCTATCACCCTGTAAAAAACTCAAATTTAAGTAGATTGAAGATTGCAGCATAAAACTGGCACACTAAATCTGATAGAAGAAAAAAAAATGGGGAACAGCCATGAACTATCAGAAAATTATAAATCAAAATGCTTTCAAATTTCATCTTACACCAGTCCAAATGGCTAAGTGACAGCAAAACTCAAGTGACAGCACATGCTGGAGAGGATGTGAAACAAGGGGAACACTCTCCACACCTCTCAAGTTTTCATGTAGGAGTGAAAAATGTACAGCCACATTGGAAATCAAAATGGTGGTTTCTCTGGAAATTGGAAATCTCTATACTTCAAGACACAGCTTTACCATTCCTGGGCATATTCACAAAGGACACTCCATCCTCTCAAAAGGACACTAGCTCAACTATGTTCATAGCAACTTTTTTTTCATAATAAGCAGAAACTGGAAACAATCTAGATGGCCCTCACCTGAAGAATAGATAAAGAAAATGTGATACATTTGCACAATGGAGTATTACTTAGGTGTTAAAAACAATAAAATCATGAAACTTGAAGACAAATAGATGGAACTAGAAAAAAAATCTTAAATGAGGTAAATCAGACCCAGAAAGACAAACATGGTATGTACACTTCATGAGTCGATAGATATCAGTTGTAAAGTAAAGAATAAGCACGCTACAGTCAGCAGATTCAGAAAGGCTAAGTAACAAGGAGAGCTGAAGGAGTGTTGCAAGAATCTCTGAGGAAGGGGAAAATACAATAGATTTCACAGGTGGACTGGGGACAATAGGGATTGGGAACAGGAGGGATCAGATAGGAAGGGTAGGAAGAAAATACTGAGAGAAACAACTGGAATTGGGCATTGGGGATAAGAAGGAAGCCTTGTGCAATGGAAACTCCCTCCATGAATTTATGAGAGTAAACCTAGCAATGACTCCTAGTACTGGAGACAGAGAGCCTAACTATGAACATCTTCTGTAATCAAGCAAGACCTCAAGTGGAGGAAATAAAACACCAATCCAGCCAGAAAACCTTTGATCTGTTTGTCCTGTTTGCAGAGTGTTCTGGGACCTAAGTCTAGCACTATTATCACCAAAGAAACCAGAGTGATTACATTCAGCAACTGATGGGAGCAGATGCAGAGTCCCACAACCCAATGTTAGGCAGAGCTTGGGAAGCTCTATGAAGGAGGGAGAGAAAAGATAAGAAGAACCAGAGAGTCAAGGGATCGAAAAACATATTTGTGGCGCACAGAATCAACTTACTAGGACTCATAGGAACTTGCACACATCAGGGAATCTGACCTAGGTCCTCCACATATATGCTGTGGCTGACTAACTTGATGTTCTTCTTGTGGCCATCCTGATAATCAGAGCCAGGGCTTCTGCTGACTCTTTTGCTCAATTGTGAGACCCTTTCCACCTACTGGTTGCCTTTTTCAGCCTGGAGGTGATGGAATGGGCCTGCTCTTAGTACACTTTGCTCTGCTATGTTACTGTTTTAGAGTAAGTAGCTTGATATGCCGTGTTTGGTTGATGTTCCCAGAAAGGACTATTGCTAATTTTTTGAGATAGGGCCAGATTAATTTCCAACCTGGTTATACAGGTTTACATTTCCAGCAGCAATGGAGGAGGGTTCCCCTTTCTCCACATCCTCTCCAGCATGTATTGTCACTCAAATTTTTGATCTTAGCCATTCTGATGGGTGTAAGGTGAAATCTCAGGGTTGTTTTGATTTGCATTTCTTTGATGACTAAAGACAATGCAGCCAGTCCTGATGAGACCTGATAGGTTGGGGTCAGAGAGAAGGGGAGGAGGACCTCCCCTATCAGAGGACTAGGGGAGGGGCATAGGAGGAGAAGAGGGAGGAAGGGTGGTGGAACCAGGAGAACATGAGGGAGGGGGCTACAGCTGGGATATAAAGTGAATAAATTATAATAAATAATAAACAAGTAAAAAAGAAAAGCTCCTCTATTTAAATGTCCAACAATAAAGATATTATTTTCTTAATTTTTCTTTATTCTTTATTCTCTGAACATATATGTGTGTATATATATATATATATATATATATATATGCAGCTAAAAAAACACTGGCATCCTGAGAACTCTAACAGATTTCTAAAAAGTGAGACGGGCAGGGATGTGAGAGACATTAGACGTGGTGGGCAGGAAAGTAGCCAGAATTTATTTCACACACATGTGAAATTGCCAAAGAACAGAATTTATCAATAAAGCAAAATAAAAATGGTCAAGGTACATATGAAAAGAAGTTTAATATTATTATCAACAGGAAAAATAAAACAAAAATATATTTAGAATCTATTTAAACCTAGTAGGAATGACTAGTAAACAAACAAACAAAAAAGGACAACAAATGTGATTGAGGTTGTGAGTTTTCTCTCATATGTATAACCTGGAATGCATGTATAAATACTACATATAATAAGTAATAAGCAATTGCATATGAATAATAGGAAGGCTTATATAGTGAACATGGTCAAATACATAATCTATTTAACTGAAAATATGTTTTGAAATTCTTCACTTTGTATAATAAATGTAAACCAACAAAATCAAAATAATGAAAATGTGAAAAAGAATAAGTGATATGAGAATTGCAGAAATGTTTTTTTTTTAAATTTTTTTATTATTTTTATTTTTTTATTACATTTTATTAAATCTGTATCCCAGCCGTGCCCCGAACCCTCATTCCCTCCCAGCCCCTCCCTCCCTCCCTCATCACTACTGTGCCCCTTTCCAAGTCCACTGATAGGGGGAGACCTCCCCCCATTCATCTGATCCTGTTTTATCAGGTATCTTCATTGAGTTAGAAATGTTTTGATAAGCAGGTAGTGGGTTTTACTGAGATCAAGTAAGAAAGGATACCTAACAGATCTTAGGAATGGGTATTCCAGGTGGAATTGACAGCAGAGAAACATACACAGAACATGCGGGTTTCACTGAGCTAGGGTGCTCTGGACAGCCCAGTGTAAAACCTGTAGAAGAGAACAAGGAATAGTAGCACTCAGATCAGGACTCATTGCTGGCTTTAGTAATGGTAAGATGTAAATCCCATCATTGTTTTTGCATAATAATGACATAATGGAATTTTTCATTTAGACAAAAAATATTTTTGTGGTTACTTTACAGAAAATAAACTATAGAAAAAAATGTTTATTGTTAATACTCAGGATTTAGGTTAGAACCCACAACATCTATAACAATAGTATCAAAATGTATGAGAAAATTCATTAGAGTTAAGAGAAATGTTAGGTGGGAGAGAGTGAAAGTGATAGATCATTTGGCTGTATATCATGGTGCATAGTGAAGGCGTCTATAATAGTGATGTTTTTACAGCAGATAGCAGAAGGGCTGTAATTAATGAGTGCAAGTTAGAAAGACATTAGCACATTAACTTCAGAAGGAAAATAGCAGGAGAGTTTAAGATGTTAGCTGAATATTAATTTAGGCCAGGTTTTCATGAGAATGTGCCTCAGTTTTGTGAATGTGTGAGTAAATTATGACAAGAAGTTTAAGACTGGAATAACTTTTCATAAGTTGATAAAATTTAAATATTGTATTAATTTGAGCAATGTATATAGTTATCAAGGTGAGCCTATATGAGAAAACACAACAGATTTTATACCAGAGAAATATTTTTTATTTTTATTATTAGTTACATTTTATTAACTCTGTATCCCAGCTGTATCTTGCTCCCTTATTCCCTCCCAAACCCTTCCTCTCTCTCTTCCTCCCTCATCTCCTCCCTGCCCCTTTCCAAGTCCACTGCTTAGGGAGGACCTCTTCCCCTTTCATCTGACCCTGTTTTATCAGGTATCTTCAGGACTAGTTGCAAAGTCCTTCTCTGTGACCTAGCAGAACTGCTCCTCCCTTGAGGGGTAGGGAGATCAAAGAGCCTGCCATTGAGTTCCTGTCAGAAATAGTCCCTGTTCCTCTTACCATGGGAAACCAATTGGTTACTGAGCTACCACAGGCTACATCCGAGCAGGGGTTCTAGGTTATATCCATACATGGTCCTTGGTTGGAGAAACAGTCCAGAGAAATATTTATATAAACTTTTTTCAAATTATTAATGACATATTGTATATATTATATTTTGATTTACATGAATTATTACACATTTATTATCACATATTTGTATTTATTTTTTGGTGAAAATGGTGCTTAGCATTCAGATGTATGGTGATAAATTTACTCTAGTAGATTTCCAATCATGACTGGTTTCATCTCATTTCTTCCTCACCTATTCACAGTCAGGCTTCTGATTTTCTTAATTTTTTTTCTATGCCATGAAGTTTTTCTATCTAAATTATCAACCTTCAAATAGATATAACTTGGTTTGTTTCCACTATTTTGCTTTATATGCATTTTACAAAATTATCAACAACCTTTCAGATCCTAATTGAATACTTATCTAAATTTGATTTATCTGCAATGTTTGAACAGTCAGCCCTGTGATACTGAAGTCTAAACACTTTCCCATTATTTTCTGAGTATATATTTTCAGATATTTACAGATGGCATTTCTTCCCTCAGATTTTCTATACATTTTTAGGTTTCCTCAGGTTTTTTGTTGTTTTTCTCTGGAGTTTACCACAGTTCTAGGTAGGCTTGCCAAAGTGACAGAACAAATTCCTATGCAGAGACTTCCATGTATTCCTCTCTCTCTCTTTTTAAATATGTATTCTGGAGGTTGAACTCAGGTCCTGATACTTGCTCAACAAACACTTTAGCAACTAAATCATCTCCCCAACTAGTGCTCAGAATCAATTTTACTAATTTTAAAGTGAATTATAATTTTATTTTATGTGTATGTATATTTTTGTCTCAATGTATGCCTGTGCAGCGTTTGCTTCAGTGTCTCCCAGAGGCTGGAAAGAGGCTTTGAATCCCTCAGAACTGGAAGTAGATTGCGTGTTAAGCTGCGGGTGTGGGAATTGAAGCTGAGATCTCAGCAAGAGCAGTGATGCTTTTAAATGCACTGTCTTCAGCTCCAACCCAAATCCTAATCTCTCAGTGCATTTCCTAGCTTATATTGATCACAGATTGACTCAGCACTATGAAATAAATTGGGACTTTCAATTGTATGCATGTGTGCACTCACATATTTAAAATTAGTAAAAATTGTGAAATCAATGTTGATATACAAATACTATAACATACTGATATTTTAAAATATAACAAATAGCTAAAATTAGCTATTGCAATTTGTATTCTTACATAATTGTATATTCTCAAACTGAATAAATTGTAATTAATAAAAAAGAAATTCTGTAAGATGATATGACCAATGCGAGTAAACTATTATTTTTAATTGTATTTATATTATATATATATATATATATATATATATATAAATTTTATTTTTTTCTTATCAGTTACATTTTATTAACTCTGTATCCCAGCTGT
>REGO01000132.1:3974230-3989730 GCA_010120015.1 Rhombomys opimus | reverse complement strand
CCTTCTGTTTCTATTTAGTGGAATAGTTTGAGGAGAATTGGAGTTAACACTTCTTTAAAGGTCTTGTAGAATTCCGTGCTGAAACCATCTGGCCCAGGGCTTTTTTTGGAGGGGAGACTGTGAATGACTGCTTCAATTTCCTTGGGGGATATAGGGCTATTCAGCCTTTCTATCTGATCTTGACTTAATGTTGGAAGATGGAATCTATCAAGAAAATTGCCCATTTCATTTAGGTTTTCAAATTTTGTGGCATATAGGCTTTTGTAATATGACCTAATGATTGTTTGAATTTCCTCAGTGTCTATAATTATGTCACCCTTTTCATTTCTGATTTTGCTGATTTGGATAGATTCTCTCTGCTTTTTAGTTAGTTTGGCTAAGGGTTTGTCTATCATGTTGATTTTCTCAAAGAACCAGCTTTTTGTTTCATTGATTTTTTGGATAGTTTTGTTTCTAATTGATTGATTTCAGCCCTGAGTTTGATTATTTCCAAGCCGTCTGCTCCTCTTGGGTGTATCTGCTTCTTTTTTGTGTGTTTTCAGTTGGGCCATTAAGTTGTTTGTATGTGATGTTACGAATTTCTTCTTGCAGGCACTTAGTGCTATAAATTTTCCTCTGAGTATTGCTTTCAATGTGTCCCATAAATTTGGGTATGCTGTGCCTTCATTTTCATTGAATTCTAGGAAGCCTTTAATTTCTTTCTTTATTTCTTCCTTAACCCAGCTGTCATTGACTAACAAGTTGTTCAGTTTCCATGTGTGTGTCAGCTTTTTGTTATTTCTGTTGTTGTTGAGGTCCAGCTTTAGTCCATGGTGGACAGATAGACTACAAGGGAATATTTCAATCTTTTTGTATCTGTTGAGGCTTGCTTTATGACCAACTATATGGTCTATTTTGGAGAAGGTTCCATGTGGTGTTGAAAAGAAGGCATACTCTTTTGAGTTTGGATGAAAAGATCTGTAGGCATCTATTAGGTTCATTTGATTTAGGGACTCTGTAAGTGTTTTTATTTCCCTATTTGTTTTCTGTCTACTTGATCTGTCCCTTGGTGAGAGTGGAGTGTTGAAGTCTCCCACTATTAAGGTATTAGGATCAATGTGTGATTTAAGCTTTAGTATTGTTTCATTTATGAATGTAGGTGCTCTTGTATTTGGGGTATCAATATTCAAAATTGTGATGTCCTCTTGGTGGATTTTTCCTTTGATGAGAATATAGTGGCCCTCCTTATCTTTTTTGATTAACTTGGGTTGAAAGTCTATTTTATTAGATATTAACATGGCTACTCCAGCTTGTTTTCTGGAACCATTTGCTTGAAAAACATTTTTCCAGCCCTTTACTCTGAGGTAGTGATTATCTTTGTTGCATAGGTGTGTTTCTTGGATGTAACAGAATGTTGGATCCTGTTTCTACAACCATTCTGTTAGTCTGTGTCTTTTTATTGGAGAGTTGAGTCCATTGATGTTGGTAGATACTAGTGACCAATGAATGTTACTGTCTTTTGATTTGGGGTTGGTGGTGTTGCTGTGTTTCATTGCTTGTATTCTTTTGATTTTTTTGTTGTGTAGTTATCTATTTCCTCTGTTTCCTTAGATGCAGTTGTTCTCTTTGGTTTGGAGTTTCCCTTCTAGTAACTTCTGTAGAGCTGGGTTACTATGTAGATATTGTTTTAATTTGGTTTTGTCATGGAATATTTTGAATTCTCTGTCTATGGCGATTGAAAGTTTTGTTGGGTATAGTAGTCTGGGTTGAAATCTGTGATCCCTTAAGGACTGTATGATTTCTGTCCAGGCCCTTCTGGCTTTCATAGTTTCTGTTGAGCAATCTGGTGTGATTCTGATAGGTCTACCTTCATATGTTACTTGGCCTTTTTCCTTTGCTGCTTTTAGAAGTTTTTCTTTGTTGTATAGGTTCAGTGTTTTGACTATGATGTGACGTGAAGAATTTCTTTTCTGGTCTAGTCTACTTGGTGTTTCGTAGGCCACTTGTATGTTTATGGCCATCTCCGTCTTTAAGTTGGGAAAGTTTTCTTCTATAATTTTCTTGAAAATATTTTCCGGACCTTTGAGCCTGATGTCTTCTTTTTCTCCTACTTCTATTATTCTTAGATTTGTCTTTTCATGGTGTCCTTGATTTCTTGGATGTTTTGTGTTTGGAACTTTTCTGATTTTATTTTTTCTTTGAGCGTGTCAATTTCTGCAAGTGTATCTTTGGCTCCTGAGATTCTTTCTTCCATCTCTTGTATTCTGTTGGTGATGCTTACCTTTGTAGTTCCTGATCTTTTCTCTATGCTCTCCAGCTCCTGGTTTTTCTCTATTTGTGTTTTCTTTATTGATTCTAATTCTGTTTTCATGTCTTGCACCATTTCCTTCATCTGTTTGAATGTGGAATCCTGCTTTTCAATGACAGCTTCTAATTTTTTGTCTGTTTCCTCTCTATGTATCACTAGTTGTGCCTCTACTTCTTTGGCTATAATTACCTGTATTTCTATAAGAGCTTTGTTTATTTCTTCTTTATTTGCCTTCATTTGTGTGTTCATTTCTTTGAGAGCTTTGTGCATTTCTTCTTTGTTTGCCTCAATTTTTGTGTTCATTTCTCTGAGAGCTCTATTTGTTTCCTCTTTGTTCATCTCAATTTCTTTGGCTATTTCTCTGAGGGCTTTGTTTATTTCATCTTTATGGGCCTCTAATAGCTGGAGAAACATCATTTTGAGGTCGTTTTCTTGTATATCTAGTGAATTGAAGTGTCCATTGGTTTGTGGGGTTGCTGGTGAGGTCATTATGTCCTGATTTTTATTGGGTGTGTTCTTACGTCTGCCTCTAGCCATCTGGTTATTTATAACCCTCACTGTTTGTTCCTCGAGTTTGTAGTTCGGGCTATGATAGTCTCTTTCTGTTTTCTGGACTGTTTTTTCAGGAAGATGAGAGACGTTCACTGGTTTGGGAGTGTGTGTTTTGGTTTCAGTTTTGCCTAAGTAAGGAATGTGATACTGGCGCTATTCGCATGAGCTTTTAGCGGGTGCAGTATGCATGAGCGGATTCTCTGACTATTGCAGTGGCCTGCAGGCCACTATTATGCAGTTCTGTCTGAGATCCAGGGATTGTTTGCCTGGATTACACTCGTGGACCCACAAGGCAGAGGCTTCAACGTTGGGGTCGCTATCCCAAGAATCCCTATGATGCCTACACTGGGGGTGTGGGTGGCAGGGATCTCGTCTGGTTGCTTCTGTGGAGAGGCCCTGGGTCTGGGGCAAACTCTCCCTAGAAGTCTCACTCACTCTCTTGCAGGACCAGTTGGAATGCACACGGGTTCCCCTTGCTCTCTACTCTCTGATTTGGTCCTGCTGTGGAAAATGTGCGGGTAGGCTAACACTCAGCTCTGTGACACTGTGGCCACAGGACTCGGTGTCCACCTTCCCTTTGTGCTGCCTCTCTGTCCTTTCCCTCTGTCAGGAGGGGTTTTGTTGACTGGTCCCGGGGTAGCGATGGAAAGAGTTAGGTTGAGTGTTCTCAATCCCAGATCACGGGCCCAGATCTCTCTTCCAGAAGCAGCCTGGTGGTAGAACCTATGTTTGCTGATCCTGATAGAGTACCAGGTAGGGTTGAGTGTCCTCAGATCCAGAGCTTGGGTTTCTCTGCCAGGGACCGCTAGGTGAGCTGGAGAGGGGGTGCTATGTCCTGTGGCAGGCTGCCTCTCTGTCCTTCCCCTCTGACCTTCCCCTCCACTATGGCAAGCTTATGGTGGTGCTCTCAGGGGAGTTCCAGAAGGGGTTGGAACTTCTCAGTCCCGATCCTGAGCCTGGGTTTCTCTGCCAGGGATGGGGGACTGCCCGTGATAGGACTTGGTGCTAGACCTTATTGTGCTGGACCTGGGAGAGTCTTAGGACGTGTTGAATGACCACAGTCCCAGATCCTGAGCTGAAGTCTGTTTGCTAGAAGCAGCCGGCAGCACTGGAGTTCTGGCACTGTGAAGCCATTGTGCGCCTCTTTATCCTTCTGCTCCACCGCGGCAGGGTTATGGAGGCATTTGGGGGAGTGCCCGAAAGGTTGGGGTACAGATGTGGTCTGTGGCAGATTCTGCTGGATGCCTCCTGCCTCCTCCCAAGAGGGAGTAGGGATTTTGAGCTGGGCGTGCAGCTGCTCTCCTCAGGCAGCGGGAGCTCAGTTGTGATGGCGGCGGGTACCCATGGTCAGCGAGCCCTTCCAGGGAAAGACTGGGTGACCTGTGATCAGACTCGCAACTTTCCTTCTCCGTGGGGTTTTCTTGCACCTGGGACTCCCAGTCTCAGGCACCCTTGTGCCCACCAATCTGCCAGGGTAAGTGATCGGGACACGCAGTCTTGTGGCTCCAGCCTGGGGACCCAAAGCCCTCATTCCCCGGGAACTCTTGGGTTCTGGCTGTGTGGCCCGAGAGTGGACCCGACCGATTCCCACACTGTGGGAGCCTCCCCTCACCTGAGAAACACAATCGCTGTAGTTTTAGGGCCCAGAGTTCAGTCTCCTGGTCGCTGCAGGGAGAGTGTTGTCTCACTTCTCAGACACAGTGTTTTCCTGGCGCCACCATCTTGGCCCCCCCATATTTTTATATTTTTATTTGTTCTAAAGAAAATTTGTTTTTTCAGAGTAGGAAAAATTATTGTCAGTTTATCTAGGGATTCCTCAGCAATGAGGAAAATTTACATACAAATTAAAATAAATTAATATCAGGCAAATATGGAAAAGAGAATTTTAAAATTTACAGAAAATTCAGATGGGTATAAATGTGTATTTTTTTAAAGATTTATTGATTTTGTTATGTAAATGATATTCTGCCTGCATGTACACCTGAATGCCAGAAGAGGGCACCAGATCTCATTATAGATGGTTGTGAGCCACCTTGTGGTTGCTGGGAATTGAACTCAGGACTTCTGGAAGAGTAAGCAGTGCTCTTAACCTCTGAGCCATCTCTCCAGCCCCCATAAATGTGAAATTTTATAATTTCATTTTAGACAAAAAAAAAAAAAAACCTTGTCATTTGAATGTATTCTTTATATCGTTTAGGTAGAGATAATTATATAAATAAACAATAAAATTTTAAATGTTTTCCTGTATATTTTTGAACATATACATTATTAGTGTGGTCATGAAAAAATATTTTGTTATTCCCACTCCTAAAATCAGTACTTGAATTCTGCACAATAGCTCAAGTCCTATCACTCTGGACAATAAGACAGAGCAAGAACAATCTGAGCTGTGTGTTCAGATTCTGTTTTAATGGAAACAAAATTAGATATTAAATATACTGTCTTATTTTCATGGACTACACTATAGTTCTAAGTGTTAACTAGATCCATAAATAAAATACCTACATAAAGTATTTAAATCTGAATATATTTTATACAATGGTACATCTAAATTTCAAAGATAAGGTACCTTTTGTGTGCATCTATTATGGTTCTAATAGTCTTATTCATTACTGGCTGTATTTTCAGTATTTGTTCCCCAATTAGTAATGCCATTTGAGAAGACTGTGGAAACAATAGGACAGAGAGTCCACTTGGAGGAAGTTTGTTGTCCCATTTCTAAAAAAAAAAAAAGATGTTTGCTCATTCCTGATGCATTGAGATGTGATCACGTCATGTCATGTTCCCACTGGTCCAACCACCACAAATTTATCCGTGTGGTCTTCACCATTTCAAACTATTAGTCACAAGTAAATCTTCCATCTCGTAGTTGATTGCTTTAGGTATCTTTTCACAGTGATAAGAAACATACCAGACATATCACGTGATTATATTTAAATGTTATGTTCATGTTCTGGCCTTATTTAGCCAATATTTGTCAAAGACCTGTGTATAATCATTATTCTTTTTTAATTAATTAAATTTTTATTCATTACAGTTTATTCACTTTGTATCCCAACAACAGCTCCCTCCATCCTCCTCTCCCAATCCCATCTTCCCTCCCTCTTTTTCTCCTATGTCCCTCTCCCAGTCCACTGATAAAAGAGGTCTTCCTCTCCTTCCATCTGATCCTAGTCTATAAGGTTTCATCAGGAGTGGCTGCATTGTCCTCTGTGGCCTGGTAAGGCTGTCCCCCAATCCCCCACACCTCAAGGGGAGCTGATCAAAGAGCAGGCCACTGATTCTTAAGGAGGTTTCATGTACAACAATCTGAATTCCCTGCTGCTGTAGTCCCCTTGCCTGCATAAAACCCTCTCATGAATATTATCCAGATCTTCTACATTCTGAAACTAATCTTTACTATTCTTATTTACTCCTTTCATCTATGCATTTCCACAACTAAAATCCTAAAGACCAATGCTTGAATTGTTTGACTCCCTGCCGCGGTGATTGATCTTTACATTTTGGTAAAAGGATAAAGAAATGATGCATGTTAGTTCGTACTGTCGTGATTGGGAACATTGCTACATCCTTTCTGGCAGTTTCTGGTTTCTCTATAAAGAAAAAAAAAAGCACAAAGCATTGTGATAGAAATGAGAGATGATAGGGTTGGTCAACAGACAAAGGTTTATTCAAGAAAAAGACAGTTGAAGAACAGGAAGCTATCCCAACAATGCTTTACATCCATTTGGGGTTTTGCAGAGTGCAATTTTAACAGCAGCATGTGGGAGGTTGGATGATTTCTCTGCAACATGCACGACTTAGTTGTGAAGGCAAAGGCTTTGATGGGCAATGCGATATGGCCTCAAAGAATGAAACGGAAGTTATTCAAGGAGAATAGCTAGGATACAGAATGAAGGGACAGAGCATATTTCTTCTAATTATACTGATTTTATCTATATAGTTTATAAGTTAATAAGATGTACTTTTCCTCAATGCTAATTATACAAAAAAATAAGCTAATCAAAAATAGTAATAGTCTCTAAAATATAAAGATATTAAGATCTAATGATACATGTTTTTATGCAGCCCTAACACACAACTATGAAGTGTGGTAAATTCATTCATTTATTATTATTATTATTGTTATTATTATTAATTACATTTTATTGACTCTATCCCAGCTGTATCCCACTCCCTTATTCCCTCCCAACCCCACCCTCCCTCCCTCATCTCCTCACTGCCCCTTTACAAGTCCACGGATTGGGGAGGACCTCCTCCCCTTTCATCTGACCCTGGTTTATCAGGTATCTTCAGGACTGGCTGCAAAGTCCTCTGTAGCCTACCAGGACTGCTCCTCCCTTGTGGGGTGGGGAGGTCAAAGAGCCTGCCATTGAGTTCCTGTCAGAAATAGTCTCTGTTCCCCTTATTACGGGAAACCAATTGGTTATTGAGCTACCACGAGTTTCGTCGGAGCAAAGGTTCTAGGTTATATCCATACATGGTCCTTGGTTGGAGAAACAGTTTCAGAAAAACCCCTGTGCCCAGATATATTTGGTCCTTGTGGAGCTCCTATCCTTTCTACGTCATACTAACTCCCCTTCTGCCAAAGGTTTGGTTTTGAGTCTTAGTATCTGTTTTGAAATGTTGCTAGGTAGAGTCTTTCAGATGCCTTCTGCAGTAGACTCCTGTCATACGTCCAATGTACATCCCATTTGTCTTTCTAAGTGAGGATTGATCATCTTACCCTGTGTCCACTTTCTTGTTTACCTTCTTTAGGTGTATAGACTTCATTATGTTTATCATGTCTTGTAGGTCTATATAAGCAAGTATATACCATGTTTGTCTTTCTCCTTCTGGGGTACTTCACTCAGAATGAGCTTTCCTTGTTTTTGATTGTTGAGTAGTATTCCATTGTGTAAAAATACCATGATTTCTGTATCCATTCCTCCGTTGAGGGACATCTAGGGTGTTTCCAGGTTCTGCTATTACAAATAAAGCTGCTATAAACATGGTTGAGATAATGTCCTTGTTGTGTACTTGAGCAAATTTTGGGTATATACCTAGCAGTGGTATAGCTGGGTCTTGAGGAAACATTATTCCTAATTGTCTGAGTAAGCGCCAGATTGACTTCCAAAGTGGTTGTACTGGTTTACATTCCCACCAGCAATGGAGGAGGATTCCCCTTTCTCCACAACCGTTCCAGCATGTCTTGTCACTTGAGTTTTTCATCTTGGCCATTCTGATGGGTTTAAGGTGAAATCTCAGGGTCGTTTTGATTTGCATTTTCCTGATGGCTAATGAGGTTGAGCATTTCTTTAAGTGCTTCTCTGCCATTCAATATTCCTCTGTCGAGAATTCTCTGTTTAGCTCTGTTCCCCATTTTTTAATTGGATTACTTTGTTTGTTGCTTTTCAGCTTCTTTAGTTCTTTGTATATACTGGATATTAGCCCTCTGTCAGATAAAGGGTTGGTGAAGATTCTTTCCCAATCTGTAGGCAGTCGTTTTGTTTTGATGACGGTGTCCTTTGCTTTACAGAAGCTTTTCAGTTTCATGAGGTTCCATTTATTGATTGTTGCTCTTAGAGCCTGTGTTGTTGGTGTTCTGTTCAGAAAGTTGTCTCCTGTGCCAATGAGTTCTAGGCTCTTTCCCACTTTTTTTTTCTAACTGATTTAGAGTATCTGGTTTTATGTTGAGGTCTTTGATCCACTTGGACTTTACTTTTGTGCAGGGTGATAAATATGGATCTATTTTCATTTTTCTGCATGTAGACATCCAGTTGGACCAGCACCATTTGTTGAAGAAAATTCATTCATTTTAATGGAACAATTTTCTGAAAACTTTGACTCCATTTGATGCAAACCAAACTTATTCTTCATTTCCTTACCTGCTTTAGAAGTTACATACATTCTCTTTGCCTTTCTCTCTGTTTTCTTACAATAGCAACTCTCATAAGTCATTTGTGCCAATGTGCATTATATCTTTTTATATACTAAATGTTTTTCAGTTCTTAAAAATCTGTTTTAGATAATTTTTTAAATTGCAACATATTTGATTTAATGACCTCAAAGTTAATTAGCCTATTTTTATAGATCCACATATACACACCCAAATCATTAAAGAGTCCTGTGTCCCTGAAGAAATGACTCTTCCTCCTTTATCAGCCATCAATTAGTGATAAAAATCTCAAGCAAAGGTGAGAATTAATCATCCTCTATCTTCTGATTAGATTTAACCCAAACATATAACATGATTATATGATGATTATGTGATTATATCAATATTATGTATTTTAAAATGTTAAATGATACTTATTTGAGAATTGTCAGGTCATTTTACTTGTTCAGCATTACTACAGTATTTCTCACATGTGTGTTTTAATACTCCCCACAGAGCACTGAGTCCTGAATATGCTAATGCTACATCATCTGTTGCTTACCCACTGTATCATTGGTCTAGATATGCAGACAAATATCCAAAGGCAAATTTAAATATTAAAAAAAACGTCTTTCTCTATACTGACTTATTCTGTTTCCTTAATTATTTCATCAGTAAAGGAATAACCACTATTCACACAGCATCTGTGATGTATTATATGTAATCTAGTAGCCCTGTGGGGATATACACAGTTTAATCTAAGTATTGTGGCATTATATATAAGTCCATAAAAATCACTTAATTATTTCTGATGCAACTGTCCTGAACATCTGCCAATTTAGACATATATGTGTTAAGAAAAGCCTTAGAATTGAGTCCTATCGATACCATTGGTGGCCATGTATAAAAAATAATAAAACATTAATATTTTAATATTAACACTAAAACATTAATATTTAACATTATAGTGAATATAATTATATTAAAATATTTATATTTGTATAAATATTTAAATTTAATATTAATATTGATTGTACTAATTGCATTAAATGTACATTTTGAAAAACAGCAAGTTGCTAAAAATGTCAGAAAATTATTTCATCCGCAAAGTAGGATTTGCAGCTTTATCATAGTCTGCCTATCAAACAAAATATGTCCTCACATACAGTGGTTCAACAATCTTGAATGTTCCAGAAATGATTAAAAACAAGTTTATTAGTAGCCATATCAACTTAGGATCACCTGATTGAAGAGTTCTGTCTAGGTCTCCCAAAGGCAGAAGTGTGTGTCTGAAGGTTAACTGTGAGGACCACTTCTGAAGCATTTACATGTAGATGGAATTTTTAGGAGCATTCTACTTAGGTGTTACTCTCTGAAAAGAATGAGAAAATGATGCAGTGCTCTTAGCTAACTCATGATATTTTCAAATTAGCTTTCCCCACAGAGGAAAAATGGACTTTATAATGAAGATTTCCACCTTCATCGAATGCTAGCATGGGTGTTCAAGACTAAACTGCAATTGATGCTATTAAATCCCTCAGACTTATCTAAAAGCAAAATGACTAAGAATAAGAAAGTTATGATGCTATTTAACTTTTATGCTCATGTATTTTAATGAAAAGTAGGCTAACTTTCATGACTAAGACTTATAATAGACTTTTTAGGGCACAGAGCATGTTTCATATTTAATAAGGTAAGCTGAAGTTATTTACAAAGAAGAATCTAGAAATGTGGTGGATGTATATAAGAACTAGTATAAAAAAGAGACTACTTTATGTTTAGTTTGTCTTAACGGGACACATTATTGCATACCAGGCAGCCCTGAAGAAATCTTATGCAGATGATTAACAGTACAACTCTGATAGGCTACAATCATACCAGTGGCTATAGAAATGCTATTCTTGAATCACATATAGTGCACAGACTATGTGGATTTTAAGAAGAATCCTACATGGACAGTGAATAGAGAATAGTGATTCAAGGTGTACATTTGTCAGTAATGTCCCCTGGCCTCGGACTATAACTTTTTAAATAAAATGTTCCCAAATTTCTTTACTGGATTTTGGTGACTTTACAGTCTCTCCTTTAATTTTGGTTGGTAATTTAATAGCAATATTAGCCTAGAGATCTCAAGCCGGTATCTCAGAAACAAAGATCTTGTGTTAGAAATAGGAATTCCTGCTTATTTAGTCAATAAAACAAGTTGAATGTTGCAATGCCAGTAATTTCCTATTTCTGTCATTGCTTCTTTCAGCTAATAAGAAAATAATCAATGCAGTTCACCTCTTTTTCATTTTTCTTTCTTTTTATAAGGCAGCATAGGAGCAGTGTGTGTGTGTGAGGAAAGACACATATTTGAGCCTGTACCTCTGCATAGAGACATTGCATTTCTTATTAGCTACCTGTCCTATTAATAAACAAGAAAATAAAACAAACAACAACACAAAAACAAACAAATAAAAAAACAAATAGAGAACCAGGGTATCTCACTGAAACTGAAGCTTACTGATTCTGCTACCCTGACTGGCCTTTGAGTTCCCAAATACCTGTATTCAACAACTGTATACCCTCTCTGTACTGGTGTTAAAGATACACATGGCTGTGCCTAATTAGGTCCTGCTGGGATTGAACTCAGGTTCTCAGGATTGTGTGGTATGTACTTTCCTTTCCACCTCCCCTCTATTCTGTCCCTCTTTAATTAGCACCTTTTAACTCTGTACGTTCCTTTACCACAGTCACTGTCTCTGAAATTACCACTCTTTATAGTCCACAATGGAATAATTTTCTAAGGATAACACAATTGTGTTCTTTCATCCTATTCTTGTCATAACTGTGACAATACTTTGTAATTTTCACCTTACAACATATGTCTAAAATCTGTGGCTTTCCAGTGACTTCAAACTTCTATGCACCACAAGAGGGTGACAACCCAAATGACTCACTTCCTTCTAAGAATTTAATTGATATTATGCAATTATCACTCTATTTTCTAGAAAATATAGTAATTGACTTTGACTATGGTATCCTAACCAATTTATGATTAATTTTTAAACTCTATAATAACCTATCCTTTCTCATCAAAAGCTGCATTACATTAATAGTAACTATTCTCCCATTAACACGGAATTTTAACTTTTCCCCCAACTCTACCATAACTAGATTATATATATGATTTTAATTCCTTTATTTTATTATAATGTAATTATAATAATTTCCTCCTTTTATCTTTACTGCATTCAAACCTTCTCATATAATCCTTCCTGATCTCTTTCAAATTCTTTGCCAGGTTTTTATTGTTACATGCACACACACACACACACACACACACACACACACACACACACACACACAAACACACACATATATATATATATATAATGATATGTATTTTATATACATGTAATGTATTTTGTATACATATACATAATTAGAAAAATTCTAATTTCTTTAATTTTACAAACTGTATGAACTTTATAATTACAATTTTTTGTAAATAAAACATGATAACTTTGTATGTTACTTGTATGTTTGTTTTCAGGACTGACCATTTGGTATTGCATAATAAATTGGTGTGTTCTTCTCTGGGGGAGACTGTTTACTCCACTATCAGCATTCCTTAGTTGCCTGTAGTTCTTTGTATAGGTTTGAGACCTCATAACTGTACTCCTTCCACTTTGACATGTCTATTGTTCTCTTTGTTCAGCTCATTAAAGGTATATTCATACCTTTTCTGAAATCATAATTAAATAATTTTGCCCTTGCCTTTCTCTTTCTGAAAACTCCGAGGTACTATCCAAACCCATTGCTCTTTCAAATTTATGTCCCTTTGAAAAATGGATCTCTCATTCTAAATATTAAATGGATTTATGTGTTTTCAGGGCTTGCACTAGATTACCAGTAGGTGTGATCGTCTCTAGGGAAGATTATTTCTTCTAACCTCAGCATTCCTTGTTATCCTGTTGTTCTTTGTCTTGTGATGAGGTTTCAAGAGATTTCCCCTTCTATTAGTTCTGTACTGTTTGCAATGATATAATTCAAGTAAACCATAAACAATTTTTTTTAAATCTTCAATTTATATCTGTAATCTTTAAAATGAGTAACAAGGGACATCAGGAGACTTAGTCTATCTGCAATTGTATTTGCTGTTGCTGTTACCACTGAAGTGTGTGCCCTTTAGATAACTATAGAGTAACTTACCCAACAGAGCTTGAAAGCTGGTTCTCTAGAAAAGAAGACTCTTCTATGAGTCTGCCAAGGTTCTACTAAAACAGGGGGGAAAAGTTTGTGTTTTTGCTATCTCACCCTGTGGATCAAAGTTTTGCTAAATTCTGTGCATGCACAGGCTTAGAAAATCTTTGTATAGTACTCTCCCAATTACACTGGTTTATCCTAAGTATAGATCACTTCTCTTTTGTTTTTATTTCAATCAGTAAAATGTAAGCCATTATAAAAGTAAAATTATAATAAATAAGATAGGGGGGACCTCCCCCCCATTCATCTAATCCTGTTTTATCAGGTATCTTCATTGAGTTCCTGTTAGAAATAGTCCTTGTTCCCCTCACTTTGGGAAACCAATTGGTTACTGAGCTACCACAGGCTACATCTGAGCGGAGGTTCTAGGTTATATCCATACATGGTCCTTGGTTGAATGTCAGTTTCAGAAAAGACCCTGTGCCCAGATATATTTGGTCTTTGTGGAGCTCCTATCCTTTCCCCATCAGACTAACTCCCCTTCTTTCTTATGATTCCCTGTACTCTGCCAGAGGTTTGGTCATGAGTCTTTGCTTTGAAAACACTGCTAGTTAGAGGCTTTCAGATGCGCTCAGTAGACTCCTGTCATGCGTTCAATGCACATCCCATCTGTCTTTCTAAATGAGGATTGATCATCTTACCCCATGTCTGCTCTCTTGATTATCTTTTTTAGGTGTATAGATTTCATTATGTTTATCATATCTTATAGGTCTATATAAGTGAGTATATACCGTGTTTGTCTTTCTCCTTCTGGGATATTTCACTCAGAATGTTGGAAAGGGGCACAGTGGTGATGACGGAGGGAGGGAGGGACTGGGAGGGAATGAGGGTTCGGGGCATGGCTGGGATACAGAATTAATAAAATGTAACTGATAAAAAAATAAAATAAAATCCACCGAATTCTATAAACCTTAGTTTCCCCAAATGAGAAAGAGCTTTGGGAATATTTACTGTGGTGGTGATTTGAAAGCTCTTGTAGCTTTTAAGAATGATGTTAATGCTATCTATGGATATTTACTGTTACAGGCTTCTTGAGTTTAGAGACAATGTATTCTTTGGCTTATGTCCATTACCAATGAATTGAGCTTACTCTTCTTCAGTATATAGGATACAGACTCAGTTGTTCAAATATTTTAATTAAAGTAAGTAAACTTTGTCTTAAAAAATAATAATAAATAAGATATAGTTAGAATTTGAAAATATTATTTAACATGTTTCTTAAAATATATAAGTACAATAATAAACAGTTTTTAACATTTAACTTCCTTAGAGATAATTTTAAATCATAATTCTTTTCATGTGCCTGAAAATATGATCTGTAGAAAATAACTTTTACATTATTAGAATTAAACTTTCTATTGAGAGCACAGATTTATAAGTGCTTTATTTTTAAATAAATGTGACTTAAGAAAAATTTATTCAATATTTGTTGGAAGTTACAGTGGAAAATCCATGGTCGTAGAGCAGTGTAAAGATTGATGGAGTATTACATATGTAGTTAACGTATGGCTTTAGCTTCCTTAACTCAGTTGTCTACCAAATGTTCTAACTATAGTAGTAAGATTATGTAACAGAATTCTACTTAGTAAGATTCTGATTGGAGCATGCAAAAATTTACATTCTAATTTTCTCGTTATCTAGGTTTCTGCAAATGACATACTATTAAAAACCTGGTGGAAAGGTCTGCCTTAAGGTTATACATCCCATAGCTCTTGATAATATTCAGTTTCCAAATTGAAATAACTTAATTACATTCTCCAAGGATCCATTTTCAGAGTAGGTGCAGCTGTTGCATTTTCTTTTTTAGAAAGACAATTATAATTACAGGCAACTTGCTTAAGAAGATGGAATTAATAATGCATTGCAATTTCAGAGAATCAGTGAGAATAAAATATTGGTTCATGTATGAAAAAGATTCAAGCAATGACAGACCAAATGAAAGTCTCTCTCTCTCTCTCTCTCTCTCTCTCTCTCTCTCTCTCTCTCATTTTGTCTTTGTGTACATGCTTGCTCCTCTCTCTCTTTATGGCTCTCTGCACATGCATGTTTCTCTCTCAGTCTGGCTTTGTACATGCATGCAAGTTTTAAGTTATATATTGAGGAACACACAAGAAGTCTATTAATAATTTCTTAAAGAATGAGTCACCCTTTTGCATGGATCTTCTACATATCAACCACTGTCAAAAACAGTCACAATATTTAGCAAGATGATGAAAAGAGTGGAAGGGGGACATAGGGAAACATATTGAAGAGCAGATAACAGTAAGATAGCAAATATGTCCCTGCACTAATTTAACAATTTCCTGAGGGAATTGGGTTCCCTTTTGCAGTGTTTTAGTCTTAATAATTTAGATTTATTTTACATGTGTGAGCATTTTGCTGCATGTATGTGTATGTGCTACATGCATGCTTGTAGCCCCTGGAGATCAGAAAAGTGACTCATATTCCCCAGAGTTGGAGTTTTAGGGGACCATGAGCTACTTTGTCAGTTTTGGAACCAA
Organism: Rhombomys opimus; assembly: GCA_010120015.1. Classification (NCBI taxonomy): domain Eukaryota; kingdom Metazoa; phylum Chordata; class Mammalia; order Rodentia; family Muridae; genus Rhombomys; species Rhombomys opimus. The sequence goes on along the minus strand of REGO01000132.1, from coordinate 3,974,282 downwards.
ACTCATTTCCTTGCAAAAGCAACATGTACTTTTTTTTTTTTTTTTTTTTTTT
>REGO01000132.1:3956139-3962833 GCA_010120015.1 Rhombomys opimus | reverse complement strand
ATCACCCTGCACAAAACTAAAGTCCAAGTGGATCAAAGACCTCAACATAAAACCAGATACTCTAAATCTGTTAGAAGAAAAAGTGGGGAAAAGCCTAAAACTCATTGGCACAGGAGACAACTGTCAACTCTTCATAGATTCTTGGGGAGTGTTTGTGGATTCATCTCTGTCCTCTGATGTTCAGGAATGGTATCTGTTCATATCGGCATCATTGTTTTGTTTTTGTTTTTGTTTTGTGAAATACAGATAGTTCCATTTTTCTTTTTTTCTTATTTTAATTTATTATTATTTATTACAACTTTTCAATTTTTATTCCAGCTGTAGCCTCCGCCTTCATTTCCTCCTGGTCCCATTCTCCTTCCCTCTTCCTCAGCTATGTCCCTCCTTTAGTCCATGATAGGGGAGGTACTCCTTCCCTATTATATGACTCTAGTCTATCAGGCCTCATCAGAGCTGTCTGATGTAGCCCATGGTGGCCTAGTAATGGGAGTATGGGCTGTATGGGACATAGACTGGTTGCCTGCTCTTTGATCACCTCCCCATGGTGACATGGCCTTACTAGGTCACAGAGAAAGAGGATCAGTGTAATTTTTAAAGAGGCTTCCTTTCTCTTTTGGTACCCATCATTGACAATCAATGAGTTTACCAGTGAGAGCAACCATGGTCATTTCAGAATTTTAGAATCTTAGAATCCCTTTTAGACAGATTATTTAGTCCATATAGATTGGTTCATTAAAGGAAAATTATATCCTGGTAGGAAACAATCACAAAAATTCAAAATGGTTTTTCTCACCTTTTTTTTTTCATGGCTTTTGTTTTTGGAGGTGAACATTCAGAGATTAAACAGGAACCCCAAAATAGACTTTGTTATTTTTGTTATTTCTAGAATGAGCAAATATCAACCTTGAGTTAATAGAAACCTAATGTGACCTGTTACATATAGACATATTTCTCATTCACTCAAATTTAGCAAATTGGTAACTTTCTCATTACCTATTTTACGTATGGAAAACTACTTCAGGGTTGAAAAGGAGCTTTATTTTCTCTAAGCCACACCTTCTATGGAAACTTTAAAAACTTGAAATAAATGATGGTTGCCAAGCCTCTATTTCTTTAGTTATGTAGTCCAATATTTTATTGGACACCTACGAGCAGGTTAACATTCCCCATTGATTAATTTGTCTTTTCAGTTAGAATAAGGAATAATAATTGGTGCTGATTTATTACCACAACTGTGTTTGATACTTTTTGAGGCTAGTTTTAGCCAAGATACACAGTAGATTCTTTATTGATTAGGTTGCCTTATTGACTACTCCTCACAATTTTCATGAATTTATGTTTTTTTAATTCAATTCACCAACTTAACTATTTCTAAAATATTAGGTAATCACCCGAAATAGTAAAAAATTTCTGAGGCTATACACTGTATAAATGGTTATTATATAATACATAATATATATTCATAATAATTATATGAAGTATAATGATCCAGCAAATCTTTGCCATTTAACTACAGTGAATAATGACTTGGGAAATTAATATTGGAAGTTGAAATTTATTTAATATGCTATAAAGTTTAGCACTGTTTAATCACTTATTTAATATAACATGAAAATCACATGTATTATCACATAATATTTACTGTTGTATTCTTTCATGTTATATCTGTAAACATTAACTTCATTTAAAGAAAGTGTTATACCTTCAGCTAAAGAAGGTTTCTAGAAAAATGTTTGGTTTGTAGCCACATTTTCAACAAACACAGAAATGAAATATTGTGACATGGATCAGTGATTTGCAGACTGGCTTACTGAGAACTGCAGGTTGCTAACAAACAAATTGATAAGATGGTGCCCCTGAACAATGTACTTAATTTCTAGGTCAAGGTCTTAATTTTCAAAGGAAATCAAGTGTAGACATAAGGAGCTCATCACAGATTGAGTTACTATTTCACCAACATATTAAGAATAACCTGGACACAGCAGTAAACTAAATAATATATTAAATATTGGTCGTGTTAGTTTTATTATAATTCCTCTTTCCATTCTAAATACAGTGTCTAAGCAAATTTTGTGAAGATAAGATATGCACTGAGTAAATAAATACTTCAGACAATGCTTCAGTGTTAGATGAACAGAGCATAAAAAACCTAATCTATGGTGTTATTATAGAACTGAAAAGAAATATCTGAGAACCCATGCTTGAACTTCAGTTGCATCAGGGAGTCTTATGGAAGAAGGGGGAAATAAAAGGACCTGGACAGGACAGGAGCCCACAAGGAGACCAACAAAGCCAAAAAATGTTGGCCTAGAGGGGATGGCACCAACCAAAGACCATACATAGAGAGGACCTAGACCCCTTGCTCAGAATCAGCCCACAGACAGCTCAGTCTCCATGTGGATTCCGCAGTAAGAGGAGAAGAAGCAGTCTCTTACATCAACTCAGTTACCTCCTCCTTGATCACATTTCCTTGTTGGGGATACCTAGCCAGCCAAACAGAGGAAGATGATCCAGGCAGTTTTGATAGGACCTGATAGGGGAGGAACTAGGGGTGAGGGATAGGGCAGGAAGAGAGAGGAAGGGTAGGGCCTGGAGGAGACAAGAGAGAGGGCTACAACTGAGAATCAAAATGAATAAATTATAAAATAATAATAATAAATATATTATAAAAAAGATTCACTAGGGCTGGGTACTTTAACCTTTTGCACGTAGTTATATGTAAACATTATTTTTGTACATTGTACAAAAATATATAAATAGTAAAATATGTACTTAAGTTTTTTCCTGTTGATTCCAAAATGGAAAAAACATCAGTGCTTGATACTTGGTCTCATTTTTTTTCCTTCTAGTCAATCACCCAGTTCACCTTCCATGCCTTGACATATATATTAATTTGTAAATCTCCAGATTTGTTCTATTTCAAGAATTACTTTGTATAGCTTTATGTCTTGTGGATTGTACATCCTCTAGCTCTTACAGTAAAAATCTATTTTATACAGAAACTGATATCCAAGCTCTGTGTAACACAATCTCTGAATCAACATATAGGTGTTTTTCCGCACAAAGTTTTCAAGCCTAAAACACAAGAGCAATGAACTTGAAATTCTGAGCAGCAGTAAAAGACTAGAGAAAAGCATGACCCTATAAGACCTTATAAAACACAAGTGAAATTTCTGCTGTTAGACCTTAGGGGAGTGAAGTGAGCAGGCTCCGGAAGGTCAGCTATGAAAATGTTATGAAAATTTTCAGCTCACTAGGAACATGAAGTTTCCAGATAGACCACAAGAGAATACTTTATGTTAAAGTCACATTGTTTAGAGGAAATAATCATATAGAAAAAAAACAGAGAAGAGGTATATATACCATTTTCCAAGGATATTGTTAGCCCTTGACTATCACAGGGACAAATACTCTACTTTATATAGTGTAGGGAGAAGTTTCACTTGCTAATTCTCAAACTTCCGCTCATGGGGTTGGAGATAATGAGCTTTACATTTTACTCCGTGTTTCATTTGACTTCTATCTATCAGTGTAAAGCAGATCTATGATTTCTATAGTGTGTTACTATACAACCTCCTTATCTTACATTAAAATATGTCTTAACATATATTAAAATATATTTTATGTTTATGATTAAATACATGAGCACTTTAGTTTATGTAAAAATCAAAAGAGGGAGATGTGGAGGGAGAGAAAGTGATAGCAAAAGGCAAAAAGAAAAAGCTTATTGCTCTGCTTCTTTCATCTCTGAGGTTGTTTTTTCACTAATTAAGTAAGTTGAGATTTATATTACTAGGTTTCAAAGACCCACAGTTCTATAGAGTACCTCTCAGACTTTGGCATGATATCAAAGCCCTGAACCACTCCTTACTTACTGCTAAGCTAATTGCTCTCGATTAACTTGCCTGTATTATTAAAATGAAAAGATGCTCTTCTTGCCTCTGTCTTGAGCCCAGAGTGTATTTCTTCTGCTTTTCTGTGCAGTTTACAATTTTCGGGGTAACTTCCAATGAAGAAACATTCAACAAAGGTGGCAGGCTCTGATATCTTGTCTTTGTCTGTTTTCATGACACTAGATCAAGCTGTGTTAAGAAACACTGATGATAATTATAAAGTTATTCACAGTTCTAAAACTCAAGATACATAGAAAAGAATATCTCCATTTTAAATAGAGTTATAACTTAATCATATTTGCAAAGTTAAAGACACAGATGAGTTTTGAGCAAAACAATTTTTCATATGCAGTTAACAAAATGTACGAATGGAGATCATATATGATTTATGTGTTAGCAATTGTTAATTTTGCATCAAACCCAGTGTCTAAAAAATAAAAGGAAAAAAATTAAATGGATAGGTAACAATGGAAGAGCATGGAAAGGTTAGAGGATGCATATTACAAGGGAACTGTGCATGGGGATTTCCAAGGGAAGGCTGAGAATACTAGGCACAGATCTGTACTTTTTCATTTTCTAGGTGCTAGACTTTTATCTGCAAGCACAAATCTAATAGGCTTTGTTTCATGCAGTGAATGAAATGTAACATTGAGATTATGCAACCTAAATCTTACAAAACAAAATCATTCAAATTGCTCTGAGATAGCTAGAGACATGAGTATTTGGGCATAGTTTTGTCATTTTTTTTCAACTGTTTAGATTCTACTAATTGCCAGTGTCTTTGGGGAGTCGGAGTCATGGGCAGACTGTGATATCAATTGTGAAGTACTAATGCTGTCTTACGTAATTTTGTGAATAAACTTACTAATTTTGGAGGTGGCATTACTACCAGTTGCCTTTGCCAAGCTAGCTATAATGTGATTTTTTTGACTATTAATCAGAAGTAATCATGGGCTATTTGTAGATACCTACATAATCTCTAATATCCTTTTACATTTAATGTGATTTAATGTGATCACATAAACTTATTTAAACTGTTCATTAAACTAACCATTGAGCAAAATTATAATTTCTGCTTTTTCAGCATTTTGAAATAAGCAAATCTACAAGAAAATGCTGGTTACAGGTCTGACTAGGAAAATTTCTTCTCTATATTTATGAAATACTTTTAATTAAAGCATAAGCAGTACCTAAGGGACCCTTTATCTATAGTAGCTGCAATAAAAGTATCACTGTGTTCATATTATTAACTCAGCGTCTTTAGATGCATCCTTTTGTTATAAATGTTTTAACAGAACTGAAATATGAACATACATTGAATTTTCATAAAATATATCAATATTAGACAAATCTGAACACAATTCAAGGGGTATTTTTTGCAGTTCTCTTTATTAACACTGATGATAGCCTAAACTTCTATAGTTAAAAAAAAAGACAAAAACCTCTGTGAGCAACAGTGTTTGTACTGTTTTAGGGTAAACTTATACAATCATAGTTTTAAATTTTAAAATTACAGATATTATGTTTTTAATATATTTATTAATTTTTATAAATTACAGTTTATTCACTTTGTATCTCCACTATACCTCCTTCCTCATCCCCTCTCAATCACACCCTCCTTCCCTCATCTCCTCCCATGCCCCTTCCCAAGTCCATTGATATGGGAGGTCCTCATCCCCTTTCTTCCTCATCCCCTATCAGGTTTCATCAGGACTGGATACACTGTCTTCCTCTGTGCCCTAGTAAGGCTGCTCCCACATCAGGAGGAGGTGATCAAAGAGCCAGCCATTGAGTTCATGTCAGAGACAGTCCCTGTTCCCCTTACTAGGGAACTCACGTGGAAACTGAGATGCCATCTCTGCAGGGGTTATAGGTTATATCCATACATGGTCCTGGGTTGGAGTATCAGTCTCAGAAAAGACCTCTGGGCCCAGATATTCTGGTTCTGTTGCTCTCCTTGTGAAGTTCTGGTCCTTCTCAGGTATTTCTTTTTTCTATAATTATTTTTTTTATTAGTTACAATTTGTTTACTTTGTATCCTAGCTGTAGCCCCTTCCCAGATGTCCCTGCCAGGTATTTCTGTCTCCTCTTTCTTTCATAAGATTCCCTGCAGTCTGCCCAAAGTTTGGCTATAAGTCTTAGCATCTGTTTTGATACCTTGCTGGATAGAGTCTTTCAGAGGGTCTCTGTGGTAAGTTGCTGTCCTGTTTCCTGTTTCCTTCCTCTTCAGTGTCCTTACCATTTGCCTTTCTGAGTAAGGAAAGGACCCTTAGCCAGGGTCCTCCTTCTTGCTTTTCTTTAGGTGTACAGATTTTAGTATGATCATCCTATATTATATGTTTAATATCCACTTATAAGTGAGTATATACCATGTGTGTCTTTCTGCTCCTGGAATAACTCACTCAGGATGATCTTTCTAGATCCCACCATTTGCCTGCAAATTTCATGATTTCCTTATTTTTAATTGCTGAGTAGTATTCCATTGTATAAATGTACCACAGTTTTTGTATCCATTCCTCTGTTGAGGAACATCTGAATTGTTTCCAGGTTCTGGCTATTATGAATAAAGCTGCTATGAACATGGGTGAGCTAATGTCCTTATACAGTTGAGCATATTTTGGATATAGGCCTAGGAGTGGTATAGGATCTTGAGGAAGAGCTATTACTAACTGTCTGAGAAAGCACCATATTTCCAAAGGGGTTGTACAAGTTTACATTCCCACCAGCAGTGGAGGAGGCGTCCCCTTTCTCCACATCCTCTCTAGTATGTATTGTCACTTGAGTTTTTGATGTTTCAGCTG
>REGO01000132.1:3936139-3953639 GCA_010120015.1 Rhombomys opimus | reverse complement strand
TAGAGATATACACCTGCATATGCATATAAATATTATATACATGTATATAAATACATACATACGTACATGCATAAGCAGGTGTGTATGTATATATAGGTATACATATATATGTATGAGCATATGTATGTATAGATGTATGTGTGAATTTTTATATATATTATGTATGTGTTGTATATGTATATATACATATATGTGTACATACATACACATATAATTATACATATAAAATATATTATTATATTCTTAAATTTAAAGTTATAACCCACTCTTCCTTATAATGTTACGTATGTGTAGGTTTTTAGGACTGTCCTTTTGTATTGGCATCAACTGGTATGTTCTTTCATGTGAAAGGCTATTTTTCTAGCTTTCAGAATTCCTTAGTTCCCAAAACTCTTTGTCTAGGGTTGAGGCATTAGTGAAAGGTCTCCTGTTGATATGAGCATGCCTGTTGATGTCACTCATTTGTGGCTCATGAATAGGCAGCCATGCGGATACAACTTCTTGGGTGTATCTTCTGAAATTTCTAAGTGGCATAATCCCACAGAAAAATTCCTGCTCTCCTGGCTCTTAAATTTTTTTCTGTCATTTGTTGAGAGCAGGGTGATGAATCCTTCCACTATTAATGTGTGGGGACCTGTATGTGGCTTAAGTGTTATTAATATTTCTTTTACAAATGTGGCTGCCCTTGCATTTGGGGGATAACCTAGAACCCCTGCACAGATGTAGCCCATGGCAGCTCAGTGTCCAGGGGTACCCTAGTAAGGGGAACAGGGATTGTCTCTGACATAAAGTGATTGGCCTGCTCTTTGATCACCTCCTGCTCAGTGGGGTGCTGCCTTACCAGGCCACCGAGGAAGACAATACAGCCACTCCTGATGAGACCTCATAGGCTAGGGTCAGATGGAATGGCCGGAGGACCTCTCCTATCAGTGAATTGGGGAAGGATCATGGGTGGAGAAGACGGAAGGAAGGTGGGATTGGGAGGGGAAGAGGGAGGGTGCTTGAGGTGGGATACAAAAGGAATAAACTGTACTCAATAAAAATAAAAATATAATATAATAAAAAACAAAAGCAAAAAATAATCTTTCTGTTAGTTCTTCCACAATAATCCTTTTGTCTTATGTGTTGTCGTGTTGTGGATATATGTTGGTCCTGGGCTTTACATCTCTGCATTTGGGTCAGTTTGGGCTTTTTATAATGGTGTATGTCTGTTGTTAAGAGAAGGACCAGAGAGTTTAAACTGGAAAACCAACACCTGTTACTGCACTTCAAGGTCATCTGATTCCCTCTTCTAGTCTGTGCATGCATCTGAGTTCAGACAAGCACAAACATATATAAATAAATAAATAAATAAGTAAATAAGTAAATAAATAAATAATAAACACTTTTTTATTCATTTTTATTTTTTATATTAATTACAGTTTATTCATTTTGTAAAAAGCTGTAGCCTCCCTCCTTCCTCCCCTCCCAATCCCATCTTCCCTCCCTCATCTCTTCCTATAAACAAACTTTCCATTTCTTATATAAAACATCACATAATTCCTAATATCACATATGAATATTTTTATATCTATTAATACTTATAATTATTTGTTACTTATTGTATCAAATACAAGCGTTTAATTTTAATGAGTCTTTTATTTGAATAATGGATGGCGTAATTTTCACTTCGTAAGTGTTGTGAGTGGTGTTTAACCATTTTCAGGTAGCATATGGCTATAAAGAGCTTTGTCCCTCAAGACACTGATGGATGTGTAGGAGAAACATTTATTTTACAGACAGAATTTTTTTCTTTATTTAAAAAAATTTTTAATCTACCTACCCAGCAGTGTGTTAAAGCAGATGTTGAGGCTCATAACCAAACTTTGGGCCGAGTGCAGGGAAACTTAGGAAAGAAGGGGGAGAAAGTAAGACATGGAGAGGACAGGAGCTTCATAGAGCAATAGAACTAAAATATCTGGGCACAGGGATCTTTTCTTAGACTGATACTCCAAACAAGGACCACTCATGAAAACAACCTGGAACCCCTGCTCAGATGTAGCCCATGGCAGCTCAGTATCCAAGTGGGTACCCTAGTAAGGGGAACAGGGACTGTCTCTGACATGAACTCACTGGCTGGCTTTTTGACATTTCTACCTGGCAGCCTTGCCAGGCCACAGAGGAGGACAATGCAGCCAGTCCTGATGAGAGCTGATAGGCTAGTGTAAGATGGAAGAGGATGAGGACCTCCCTTATCAGAGGCTTGGGGGAGGGGCAGGGAGGAAATAAGGGAGGGAGGTTGGGACTGGAAGGGAAAGAGGGAGGGGGCTACAGCTGTGATACAGTGTGAATAAACTGTAATTAATATAAAAATTAAAATTTAATTAAAAATTAATCTTAAAATTTCTATTTTCCAGCTTTTAATAGACTCTGTTATTCCTTACTTCTGGGATAAATTTGTTAAAAAAATAAAAATAAAAAAGCATGTGAGGTCTGTGCTTTCAACATTTGGTATAAGAGCCAAATTACTAAACATCTTAAATAAACGAAATTGTTTGGAGAACAAAAAAAAAAAAAAAAAGTGAGTATAATAATAGCAGAATGGAGATCTGTTTCAAATAAACTGCAGAACAGCTACATGAAGAATGTCTCCATTGAATGTTGAACCTTTAATTAATTATGTAGGTGAAAAGCATTGTGCACTTAACAAAGAGCAAGAACAATGGCTTGGCACTGGCAATAAGAAATGCCATTGTGGCTACAGAGCAATGGAGGAAGAATTGCCCATGGGTGATAATGTTGTGGAGCAGGCAAATTTCAGAAGTGAAGTAAGGTGATGGTACATACTTTATTTAAAAGAATGTTTCAGCTCTTAGCTAAAAAGTGATTTGCAGGAGTGTTCAATAGAGTCATCAAGTGACTATTGAAGTGTGTAGGTCACACTACAGGGATCTTGCTGGTGGAAAAACAATGGAGAAAAATGCATTAAGTTAGGAAGCATTTTGGAAAGAGGTACGTACTTTGAAATGGATTTAGCCAGCGGATACTAAAGAGGATATAATATTTAATGATTCTGATTATAATGCTGTATTGATTAGACGGTTGCAGAACATACTTGAGAGAACATGAGAAGTTCTGAACTTGACATATCCTATTATAGCTCAAATGGAAATAACTAAATAAGTTATATAGCATCTGCAATCAGGAAATAGCATTATATCAGTTAATTTCCTTGTCAATGTGACAAAATATGTGAGCAAAACAATTTGTGTGGGGATATGTTCATTTAGGCTAGTAACTAAGAGGGTTTAGTCAATTATGAGAGGGAAGTCATGGAAGCTGAATCATAAAGTAGCGGTCACATTTTTCATGCAGTGAAGAAACTGAGAGAGTGTCAGCTGTTTTTTTCTCTTTCTCTTTGCTTTCTCATTTTGTTCCTCATAATTCAATCTAGGCCACCAGCCCATGAAATGTTAACTTGATTCAGGGGATATCTTTCTTCCTTAGATAAACCCCTATAGAGATGCTCTCAGGAGTTTCAGGCATTTATCTTCTAGAATATTCCAAACCCAGTCAGGCTGAGAGTGGGTCCAGCTGTAACAGTCTGGACAGCAGATCTTCATTTAGGTGTCCGCTTTGCTTGAAGGCTACTTAACCGTCAACTGATCCTGAAAACTTTACTTGCGATCGTGGAGTTTTCAGTTTTTTTCTTTTTTATTGGAAAATTCTAATTATTGTTTTCTATCCCCCTACTCTTTCAAATTTCTCCTCATGCCCTCCTATACAGATCAATACACCTTCTGTATTTCATTTAAAAAACAGACAATCAAGCAGGCATCTAATAGGATAAGGATTCCTAATATCATGTAATAAGATAAATCAAAACCAAAAATCAAATAGGACAAAAAATCCAAAAGGAAAAAGAGAGAGAAAGTATAAGAAACACATATAGATACAAAGACACATTTTTTTTCCACTCAAGAATCTCATAAAAACACGAGAAAGGAAACTATAATATATACATGAGAAGGGCCTGCGAGGTTAAACTATGTCTTGGTATAACATTAAAAAGGTATCGGACGGGTCTGATGCTCTTTGGGTGGATGACACCTAAATGAACATTGGTACAAAGTCCCAGTTTATTTCTAATATCAGAGATCAGACCTCTACTCTTGCCTGATGCGTCTAAAACAAAAAGGGGGAACTGTAGAGAGCTGCGTAATGCCGTGCCTTAAAGATGGAGCTGGTTTCCGCCTTCCACCTTCCCGATGGTGAGTGCTCTCTGTCACAAACAACTCCATATTTGGCTAAGGCTGAGGATCTGGCTTGCTTCTGTGTATGTGGACCTATCTGCATTGCCCACATGGCATGCTGGGGTTGACTACCCAGAGGCTATTTAAGCTGTGGGCTGGCTTTCCCCAGGGTCAGAAGATTGTTCAAGGTTCCTGAATAAACTGAGAAGTTTATTCCTGAATAAATTGAGAAGAAAAAAAATTATTAAAAAAAAGAAAGAAAAAAGATACCACAATTTCTGTATCCATTCCTCTGTTGATGGACATCTGGGTTGTTTCCAGGTTCTGGCTATTACCAATAAAGCTGCTACAAACATGGTTGAGAAAAAAAAAAAAAAAAAAGACAAAGAACTTCCCAAAATACCTTAATACCTTTGAGCAGTGTGTGTGTGTGTGTGTGTGTGTGTGTGTGTGTGTGTGTATTGGTCATCTATGCTGGGTATGAAGTTTACCCTTACAGTGGTTTATTTCCCCAGTGAAAACTTCTAGTGTATTAGGTTTCTTTTTTTATTTTACTTATTATTTATTACAATTTATTCTTTTTGTATCCTGGCTGTAGGTCCTTCCCAGTTCCACTGACCGTGCCTATTCTTCCCCTATGTTCCTCCTCTAGTCCACCGAAAGGGGAGAACACCCTCCCTTTCTATCTGAACCTAGACTATCATGTCTCATCAGGGCTGGCTGCATCATCTTCCTTTGTGGCCTGGCAAGGCTGCCCTCACCAGAGAGAGGTGATCAAAGAGCCAGCCAATGAGTTCATGTCAGAGATTAACCCTGCTCTTGTTACTAGGGAACCCACTTAGAAACTGAGCAGCCTATGGGCTTCATCTGAGCACGGGGTTAGGTGTGCTCCATGCACGGTCTTTGGAAGACCTAGCCTGGGCCTACGTTTTTTGGCTCTGTTGTTCTCCTTGTGGAGAGGGCTTTTTCTCTCTCCCACTTCTTCCATAATGTTCCCTGCACTCTGCCCAAAGTTTGGCTATGAGTCTCAGCATCTGCTTCAATAACCTGGTGGGTAGAGTTTCAGACGTCCACTGTGGAAAGCTCTTGTCCTGTTCCCTATCTTCTCTTACTTCCTATGCCTATCCCGTTTCCCCTTCTGAATGAGGTTTCAGCCTTTTCCCTAGGGTCCCTGAGATTCCACTTCATACCTACTACACTCAGGGGATGACACCTTGGAGAGATTCTATAGAAAGGGGCACCCTCCTCCATTGCTGATGGGAATGTAACTTTGTACAACTGCTTTTCAAATCAATCTGGTGCTTTCTCAGAAAAGTAGGAACATTGCTATCTCAATATTCAGCTATACCCACTCCTGGGCATACATCCAGAAGACATGCAACCACACAACAAGAACATTTGCTCAACTGTGTTCATAGCAGCTTTGTTCATAATACCCATAATCTGAAAACAACCTAGATGTCCCTCAACCAAGGAATGGATAAAGAAAGTGTGGAACATTTACACAATGGAATACTAATCAGCAATTAAAAACAAGGAAACCATGAAATTTGGAGGCAAATGGTGGGAACTAGGAAAGATCATTCTGAGTGAGGTAATCCAGAAGCAGAAAGACACACATGGTATATACTCGCTTATAAGTGAATATTAACCATATAATATAGGATAAACATACTAAAATCAATAGTCCTAAAGAATGTATGAAGTTTCTATACGAACCTTCAAATTTCCCTTAATTTTACTTCTTTCTTCTGTACTGCTTCTCTCATTCCATTCTAATCTACTCTTCCCTACTTGATCCCCTTATTCCAGGCTCTCCACTTCCTTCTGTAACTACACTATTTGTGTTTCCTAAGGAGATCTATCTGCCCCTACCCTCCATCCACGTCCTTCACTCTATTTCTAGCCTCAGTGGCTGCATCAACTGTAGCTTTGTTGTTACTGAATTAACAGTAATATCCACAAATGTGTGAATACATACCATATTTGTCTTCTGGGTCTCATCACTCAGAATGATGTTTTTATTGTTCCATCCATTTTCCTATGAATTTAATGATTTTGTTTGTTAAATGACTGAGTAGTACTCCATTGTGCAAATATAACACATTCCCTTTATATCTACTTTGTTTTTAATTTCTGATAATTATGAAAAAAAGGAGCAATGAATATGGCTGAGCAAGTGTCTCTGTGAAAGGATGAAGTGTCATTTGGATATATGCCCAAGAATGGGGCATATAACTATGTCTTGACTTAATTTGATTCCCATATTCCTGAGGAACCTGCTACACTAGTATCCATAATAGCTGTGTAAGTTCACAATATCACTAGCAGTGGATTAGTTATCCCCTTACTTCATATGCTCTTCAGCCCGAGCTGTCACTTGTTTTACTGTCCCTAGCCATTCTGAAGGGTGTAAGATAAAATCTCAAATAGTTTTTATTTGAATTTCTGTGTTTACAAAGGATGAGAAACATTTCTTTAAGTGTTTCTTGGTCATTTGAGTTTTCTTTTTTGGCAATTCTCTGTTTAGATTTGCACCCCACTTTTGAAACGGGTTGTTTGTTGTCTTGATAGTAGTATTTTGAGGTCTTTATTTGTTTTCATGATTAAGACTCTGCTGGATATAAAATTGGTAAAATATTTTTCAATCTGTAGGTTTTCATTTTTACTTAGAGAAGCTTCTCAGTTTCATGAGTTTCTATTAATCTTAGTGTCATTGTTAATGGTGTTCTCTTAAGAAAGTCATTCCTGTTCCAATGAGTTCTAGGCTACTCTCTCTTTATTCAGGTTTAGTTTGTCTGTTTTGTTTTTTGAGAATAAATTCTCTCACTGAAAATGTCCCAACCACAGTTTGTCCTCCTTGTAATCCTCCTTAGCCCTCTCCCTACCTCCTTTCTCCTACTTTCACTTCTCCTTCATTTCCTTTTTTAGAAAAGAGCAGGTCTTCAAGAGACAACAGCCAGACAGGGCAAAAATTAGACAAAGCGAAAGCTTTCATATTAAGACTGGACAAGGCAACCCAACAGGAGGATGAGAGTCTCAAGAGGAGACAAAGGAGTCGGAGATACGCTTGCTCCCACTGTTAGTCTTCCAAGAACTCCAAGCTAACAACTATAACATATGTGCAGAGTACCACGTGCAGACCTTTGCAAGTCCTTTGCTTTCCAATGCAGTGTTTATGAGCTATCAGTGGCTAACTCTGGAGTCTCGTACTGTTGACTGTGTGTTTTCTCCAGAACCATATACTGTTCTGAACTTAACACATCAAAACAGTCAGAAATCCTTATGACTTTTTTTGAAGCTAACAGTATCTTCTTGACAATATGTAGTTACATTTCCCTCCTAATCAACTTAGTAAACAGTATCAGAACACCATCCTCTTTCAGACCATGGAAATCTATTCAATGCATTCTCAGTACGTATCACGTCCTTTCTACCTGTGATGGCCAGTTATCATATGTTCTTATTCATATAACATTTCCTTTGACTTGACACTCATTGATTCATATTTGATAATAGCCACTTTCGAACACAAAAACTGAAGGTTTTCAGTGTCCAGAATGAGGGTAAAAGTGTGTGTCTTCTATGGAAATAGAAATTTTAGAAATATATATGTAAGAAATGTTGGTAAGACCATCCTTTCCAAAATAATTGTTTCTTATTTGTAGTTAATTCATATAAATAATAAGAATTGACATTTATTAAGAAACTTAAGATTTGCATTTTTGTTTGTAATATAATTTTATATTTACTTATTATTATTAGTTACATTTTATTAACTCTGTATCCCAGCTGTATCCTGCTCCCTCATTCCCTCTCCAACCCCACACTCCCTCCCTGGTCTCCTCCCTGCCCCTTTCCAAGTCCACTGATAGGGGAGGACCTCCTCCCCATTCATCTGACCCTGTTTTATCAGATATCTTCAGGACTGGCTGCAATGTCCTCCTCTGTGGCCTAGCAGGACTGCTCCTCCCTTGCGGGGTGGGGAGATCAAAGAGCCTGCCTGAGACTGACACTCCACCAAGGACCATGTATGGATATAACTTAGAACCTCTGCTCGGATGTAGCCTGTGATAGCTCAGTAACCAATTGGTTTCCCATAGTAAGGGGAACAGGGACTGTTTCTGACAAGATTTGCTTTTTAAAATTATATATATATATTTTTAATTTTAAGTATGAGTATGCATGTGTGTCTGTCTGTGAGTGTTTTTGTGAGTCACCTGATGTGGTCTTAGGTATCAGACTGAGGTCCTGTGGCAGAATAGTGTGTGCTCTTAGCCTGAGATATCTCTATTGTCCGACATCAAGATTTTTGATAATATGCAATTCTGTTCAGTTTTCCAATAAATATTTATAAAACATGATTCAAACAGAATCCAGAACTTGCTGAATATCTTATTTGCATACCTAACTCTTCTTTGCCCATAAGACATACATTTTTAAGATTTAGCAATAGGCTTAAAACAGGCTTGTGGTATATACCAGTAATCTCAGTACCTAGGAGGATTAGACTAGATGATCACTATTATGTTGAAGCTTTCCTAGGATATACAGTGAATTTGAGCTCAGCCTGGGCTTGGTATTGTGAGAATCTGCCTCAAAAAATAGGCTAGAGGAAAATCTCATTTACTTATTTCAATAGAAGATATTTTCTTCTATTTAGCTCAAACAGCTAAAATAGTTTTATTAAATTTTATTGTGTAGAATTTAATAAATAAATAAATAAATAGATAAATAAATTTCCAGAGAAATCAAATTTCCATCTGTTGTAAGGAAAAAAAAAACAGTTCTTCAAACTCAGGGATAATATGATTTAAAATACCTCTTTGATTTTTTAAATAACTACGGTGAAGAAAGTACTTACTACAGTTTTGCTAGGACTATGTAAGTATTTTCACGATCATTACATCTGTTACTAATAGGCAAGTGAAATGCACACTGACAAACTCTAAGAAAGTAATCCCAAATTGATTACAGTATAAAAAGTGGAGGTAAATTTAGAGTGAAGTATTGGAAAACCTCCCTTTCCATCACTGATTATTGACATATCATCTTGTCACATTTGCTCTTTGCTTTGATGGGAAAAAGCGATGGCTTTTTCTTGAAGGTTAGGTGTTGACATTTAATGCAGCTCAGCACACATTTGCTGAGCACCTGTTATGCCCTCATGCTATAGCCAAGAGATAAATTTCAAAGGAAGCCTAAGCCTTTAGAAACTTATAATGCAATTTAGTTCCCTAAATATTCAGTAGAGTTTATCACAACTAGTGCATTTTTCACTAAAATTACTGCATGGCAACTTAAAATCTTGAAATGAGTTTTTGCATAAGAAGTTGTTATTTTTAAGCATCTATGTACAAGAGCAAGGGAGATATTACTGTCATTAAAGTGCTTGCTGCACATGTATGAGAATAGAAATTTGACTCATTAGCACCTACCTAACTGCAGTTTAGTGTGGCAGACCAGTTCTAAGCCAGATGTTTCAGAAACAGAGAAAAGGGATCCTCTATGTAAATTGGTTAACTAAGCTGCTGAATTAATGAGTGATGTGTTCAGTTGAGAAACCCTAACTCAACATAGGTGGTAAACAGTGATGAAGGAAGAGACCAAAAATCCAAGTGCATTCAAATACACCTATACGTATGGAAAGATGCACAAGCTCAAAGATGCATTATCACACATACATGCAAAAAATGTAAAAAAAAATAATCTGTGTAAAATCTTTATAAAATAAAGGAGAGTAACAATTTTAAAAAATTCGAAGATTTCTTTGTTTTGATTGCTGACTAGTATTCCACTGTGTTAATGTATCACAATTTCTGTATCCATTTTATAGTTGAGGGACATCTAGGTTGTTTCCAGATTCTAGATATTATGAACAAAGCTGTTATGACCAAAGTTGAGAAAATGTCCTTGTTGTATATCCTTTTGGATATATGCCCAGCAATGGTATAGCTGGATTTTGAGGTAACATTATTTCTACCTTCTGAGAAAACACCAGATTGATTTCAAAAGTGGCTGTTCAAGTTTACATTTCCACCAACAATGAAGGAAGGTTCCCCTTTCTCCACATCCTCTCCAGCATGTGCTGTCACTTGAGTTTTTAATTTTAGCCATTCTGATGGGTATAAGGTGGAATATCAGGGTCATTTCGATTTGCATTTCCCTGATGATTAAGGATGTTGAGCATTTCTTTAAGTGTTTCTCCACCATTTGGTATTCTCTGTGGAGAATTCTCTGCTTAGCACGGTATCCCATTTTTAAGTGGATTACTTGATTTTTGTTGGTGTTTAATTTCTTGAGTTTTTATATATTCTAGATATTAGTCCTTTGGTAGATATAGGGTTAGTGAAGATATTTTCCCAGTGTGTAAGCTGTCATTTGCTATATTGATAAGTGTTGACAGTGCAAATCATGAAATTTACAAGCAAATGGATGGAACTAGAAAATATCATCCTGAGTGAGGTAACCGAAAAGCAGAAAGACACACATGATTTGTACTCACTTATAAGTGGATATTAGCCATATAACATAGGATAAACATATTAAAATCTGTAGTTCTAAAGAAGCTAAACAACAAGGAGTACTCTAGGGAAAAAGGCTTAATCCTCATTCAGAAGGGCAAACAGGATAGACATTGGAAGTAAGAGAAGACAGGGAACAGGACAGAAGCCTTTCATAGAAGGCCTCTGAAAGACTCTACCCAACAGGGTTCAAAGCAGATGCTCAGACTCATAGCCAAACTTCAAGCAGTGTAGATAGAATCTTCTGGGAGAAGCGGGAGATAGAAAGACCTGGGGGAACAGGACCTCCACAAGGAGACTAACAGAGCTAAAAATCTGGGCACAGGGGGAACTGAAGTGACCGATGAATCAACCAAGAACCATGCAAGGAGAGATCCTGGACCCCCTGCTCAGATGTAATTCATGGGCAGCTCAGCCTCTATGTGGGATCTCTAATAAGGAGAGCAGGAGCAGTCACTAGCATTAACTAGGTTGCCTGCTCTTTGATCACCTCTCCCAGGAGGGATGGCCTTACTAGGCCACAGAAAAAAAGGATCTAAAGAGTCCTGTAAGACCTGATAGGCTAGGGTAAGATAGTAGGGGAGGGGAACCACCCTTATCAGTAGACTAGGGTAGGGACAAGATAAAAGAGGGAAGGAGAGTAGGCCCAGAAGGAGATGAGGGAGAAGGTTACAGCTGTGATACAAAGTGAATAAACTGCAATTAATAATATAATAATAATAATAATAATAATAATAATAATAAAACAAAAAAAAGAAAATATTCAGAGAGACAATAAAATTTTGGAACTTTCAAATAGAATTATTCAGAAGAATTCACTTAATTTTTTAACATGATGAAAGAATCAGTTTATTATAGAAGATCTTTATTTGAAAAAATTAAAAATGTGTATTTTCTTCCGAATTAAACTATATATGTTTTGGAGACAGATATAGTTCAATTAATGGGAAAGATCTGCCTAATTGAAAGTTAGGTATTAAAAGGGAAATTATTTGTAGATTAAGAACCAGTGCCATTCCATTGGAAGCTGTAATGAGAAAAAAAAATCTTGGAAAGACTTTGCAGAGTAATGGAACCAGCAGTATATCTTTCAAAATAATACAAGAAAAACAAGAAAAAAATAGCATTTACTTAACAAAACATCACTTTCAAGAGAATTACCATATTTTCAGTACACTGTGGAGAATTTTTAGAGTATTTTTCACTTCTCATCTTGAATTTTTCTAAGCTGTTGAAATGAAATTGGAAGATGACAGTTTGCAAATGATGCTAAATCATACACCCCTTTTTCTCACTTTTTTCACCAAATGTTATATCACAGTTGCTAAGCTGGAAGCTTCATTCGTTTTTCAGATTTTTAAACTACATAATGAGAATAATTTCTTCCCAAAGCATACAGTTTAAGCAATAAATACTAATGAATTTATAGAAAAATAATTTTACTTATGCTTAAATTGGTGTATATGTTTAATTCCTTTAATTAAAAGCAAATTTCTGGATGCATTTAGGCAGGATTGACAAGACATTTAAATTGAGAATATCTGCAACACATCTGAGAAGAAATAGAAAAATCTCAAAATACTCCTGTTTATACAAGCTTGAAATAAATTTATAGATTAGTGCATTTTTTTATTTTTAAAGATTTATTTAAGTTTCATCACTTCTCTTTAAAGCTCGATAAGAATATTCTGGCATTCTGATATGAATTTCATATCACTCAAATGGGAGTATAATTATTTCATGTCATTTTCTTATTTAATATGTAATAATCTTTTTGTTTTAGCTTGCCTCTGAACTCTGCTGGCAAACTTATCAATTGGATCACCAACCATACATAATTTATTTCTGTAGGTAACTGCAATAAATATAAATACAATTTCAACCATCATTCTGAAAGTGTTCTTTTAAAGGTTTATAATATAAATCAAATTTTCTTCTCATTGTTTTATCATTTTTTTATATCAGGCAACTATAATATATATGTAACTACATATATTATGCATAGCCCTACAGGTGAGATATATACATTTAATCAACAGGTGTGGCTTCTAAGATATCTAAAAGTAGTCCTTTATTTTAGAATTATTATTCTTAAAAAGATAGAAAGGTCCATTTTAATTTTTTACTTGCATTAAAATGAATCCTGTTTTTTTAAATGAAGCAACAATATTTTACTTCTACCGGAGACAACTAAGTGCAATGTAATAGGCAATGTGTCTGAAGAATGTTATTTTATATATTGATTTTTACTATATATGAAATGAAATGCTCCAAAATGTTTGATATTATATGACACATTCTGCTACATTAAATTATTTGGCTCTTTCTGAATTATGCATAATATATATATATTTTTTTTACACACACACATACCATTAAGCTAACCATTTCCTAAAAGCAGTTTGCGATCACAATTTGTGAATTGTTATATAAATGAAAAAGTGATAATCTAAATTTCTTCTCTTAATTTTTTACAATCCTGACTAAGTTCACTTAAAATTGTGCTGACTCAAAACTTGTTTATTAAAGAATCTTTGTACAAATGAAAGTTTCAATCATAAACAGCTTATGTGAAAGCACTTTAACATATATTGTTAATTTTTCTAAAATCTTATTTTTGTTCATCTTTTTTTTTCTTTCATGTGTTTTGTTTTTCCTGTCATTAAAGATGTTAACTAATGTTATTTAATTCATCAGCATTGTATAAAAGAGAAACCAGTTCTTGTTGAGCAATGGATGGGTTGTCATTGATATTAGTACAGCAAACATGAATATTAGAAACTTCACACAATTTAGTTTTGGGAGACAGAGAAAAATTAGAGTGCACTTTGATAGAAGTACTTAACATACAGACGTCTGAGATATTAGCTTACTATTTTTAGACTATACAATAGAGGTGGAGAGTTCAGGCTGCTTTAGAAATCACAGAGGACCCAGCTTCAGTTAGAGACTTCTAAATATTACGTGCTGCATGTTGTCTTGTTTAAAGTAAAATATAATATTTATGAAAAACTGAGCCTTACAGAGATGAAGAATCATTAATTCAGCTTAATCATCACAATTTAATTTATTGAAATACATTTAAAGAAACGCTTAGCAAGAAAGAAGTGCTTCCCAAATAAAGTAAGGATGTACCTCTTCTGGCTCCAAATTAACACATGAACATACCCCCACCCTTACACCGTCTCCACCCTTACACCACGAGCTTTGGTTAAGTTATGTTCATCAAACATGAGAAAGAACTGGATGATTAGACACATTTCTGCTTTGGATTTTGAGCACCTTAAATCTACAAGAGTGATATTTATTCTCCTGTTAGTAAGTACAGGTGAGGCATCAAAGGGTCTGAATATTCTCCCAGAAGTGGTAAGGCTTCCACCAGGGACAAGCCAATCAAATGCAGTGGTATGTGGCTTGTTACTTGTTGCTCTTTTGCCAAATAGATTGACAGGCCTGCCAACAAGAAGGCATATGCTGTAAGGGTTATTTGGAATTGACTCATTCCTAGGGAAATCAAAGAGATTTGGTCCACAGAGCTCAAGCACTTCACTTAGGTACTTTTGTGTGGGCAAACTCCTTTTCTGAAGTCAACTTAAAAAAGGTCCTATAGAGGATTAAAGAGGTAACTCCATGAAGCCCTGTCAATACAATGCCTTTGGTTACAAAGTTTGTGAAGGCCTTCCCTATGGCTGTTGAACTCTGCTGGAGGTGGATTTAGTACTCAGAAGCATAACTCCCCAGATGGCTTCCTCATCTGACCAAATTATTGAAACATAAGTAAATTCTGGGAATGTGAGGTGGAAATGATTTCAGATGGTATAAATCAACCAAAAGTTCTGAGGAACCAAAAATTCCATTCCTATAATTACTTCAAAAGAAATTAAGCAATGTATAGAGGGAGATGATACAGTCAGCCCTTATGAGACCTGATAGGCTAGGATCAGATAGAAGTGGAGGAGGTCCTCCCCTATCAGTGGACTAGGAGAGGAAGATAGAAGGAGAAAGGGGGGGGGACTTGGAGGAGTTGAGGGAGGGGGATACAGCAGGACACTAAGTGAATAAATTGTAAGAAAGGATGAAAGAAAGAAAGAAAAAGAAAGAAAGAAAGGAAGGAAGGAAGGAAGGAAGGAAGGAAGGAAGGAAGGAAGGAAGAAAGAAAGAAAGAGAAAAGAAAAGGGGGGATAAAATGAACACTGCTATTCTAATAAAGTGAATTTCTTTTGGAAATAAATTTTCATTTAAGATGACAGGGAAAAAAAGAAAGTAAGCTTGTTTGTTAAACATTGAAAGCCAAATGAAGTCATTAAAGACAAGCAGAAAAAAAATTGTTATTTAAAATTTTTCCAGATGTTTGAGGTAAAACACAAAAAGATCATAAAATGCATATTTGGTCTCCCAAACAAATTTCAGGATATGCAGTGAAAAAGTGATATTTCAGATTTGTGCTCTATACAGAACTCTACTTCTGTTTGAAGGGAATATGTTATGCTCGGTGTTTCCTGCTGGTAAAGTATTTTAACATGAATAATGCCACAAAATGAGTCATGATTTTCCTTGTAATCAGAGGTATGTATTCTCAAAATCACCTCAGTTCCCACTTCAGTTTAGTGGGTAATTCTTCACCATATATCATACGTGATTTTAATATTGGTAAATTGGAAGATTCTTTATTCAATATTAAAATCTGCTTAATGTTTTTCTGTTTGACCTTCTGAACTGTGATCAATGATTTAAATTTTCATATTATAGACCAGAAAATAATTAAATATCCATGGAATAACATGTAGATTCACACACATGGTATATAAAAAATATTCAAGATTATGAAACTACAGAAAAAGCTTTGTCAAGAAGAATTGAGTATCTCTATTAAGATAATGTAGCAACTATTCATCGAAGTGACAGAGATGACTGATCCAGTGCTCTAAATTGTATTTTACGCTTTTCATTTAACACACATTTAGAAACCTCTAAAACTGTCTTCTGGCTTGTTTTCTCTAGCTCTAAGGAAGTGTAAGACATATGGACAAACATGTGACTTGAAGGCTCTTGCTCACAGTATAAAGGAAATGTATTGTTGCAAAAGCCAGAAGAAGTGTAGTGTCACAGACAAGTGACATTTGAACTAATCATTAGGAGTAAGTAGCAATTTGTCAAGCCATTTAGGCAGGAACAACAGTTCAAACAGGGGAGAGACAAGATAAAGAAAAAAACAAAAACCCACAGAGGAACAGGAGAATAATTTCCAAATGTTAAGGAAAGAATGGAGACATGAAGGTGAGTTAAAAGAATCATGGACTCCTACACCCTATACGTATTAACTAGAGAGAAGATATTCATGCATACCTGAGATGGGAGATGATCTACAGTGAAGATCATCGGATTCCTCAACAGGAAACGACTAAGCCTGAATAGCATAAGAAAGTCATAATGAACTAATGCAGAATATTATAACTATATAATATTCTCAGGAGAGAATGGAAAACAATAGAACTAGAAATTAAAGAGATCCAATGTTATAAAATAAATATAATTTATGACAGTTGGTAATAATGAAATATGTTGTATGCTTCAAAGTTAGGTGATGTCAGTAGTTCCAAATTTTAATATTTAAAATTAAACAAAACCATCCTCAAAAATAATTATCCTAGCCTTTCTTTTATGAATCTTTACGCTAAACTAAATTGGCAATACTCTGTCACTTACAAAAACAAAAGTAAATAAATAGGACAATTAAGTGATCACCCTCAGCAACAGCTGCCTGACATCTCAAGGCCAGGGTGAGTCTTGGGAGAATTGTAACATCTCCTTTCCCAATTGCCTTCTTCAAAATCTAGCCCAGCTACCCTGCACTCTATTACACAAAGGAATTCATGTTTCCTCCCACATATTCCACTATTAAAGAGAAAAGGTTCTTAAAGTCCTAGAACTACTTCCTTCAGAGTGTCTCTGACTTTGACCTCAGAGTGATTGAACTATAAGCAGCAAATTCTCCATATGTCTTAAATTGGGCTTCTCTCTGTGTATGTATTTAAGATGTGCCTTCCAGTCAGGGATCAGGCATGGATATAACCTAGAACCCCTGCTCAGACATAGCCCATGGCAGCTCAGTATTCAAGTGGTTTTCCCTAGTAAGGGGACAGGGACTGTCTTTGGCATGAACTCTGCTGCTAGCTCTTTGACCTCCCCACTCCCCTTTGGAGGAGCAGCCTAGCTAGGCCACAGAGGAGGACATTGCAGCCAGTCCTGGTGAGACCTGATAAGCTAGGGTCAGATGAAAGGGGAGGAAGACCTCCCCTATCAGAGGACTTAGAGAGGGGCAGGGAGGAAATGAGGGAGGGAGGGTGGAATTGGGAGGAGTGAGGGAGGGGGCTACAGCTGGGATACAAAGTAAATAAATTGTAATTAATATAAAAAATAAAAATTTAATAATAATAATAAAAAGATGTGCCTTTAAATGCTTTGTGTATGCATTAATTGGCTATGAACCAATGTATAATTATCTGCTTCACATTGGCTTCTGCACCCAACAAACCAAACAAATAAAAAACTAAACTCTTGTTTTTATCCATCACCCATTTTAACATTACTTCCTATACAGTTCCTAGAACCAATATTCTAGTAATTTTGGCTCTTTTTCTTTCTTTCTTTCTTTCTTTCTTTCTTTCTTTCTTTCTTTCTTTCTTTCTTTCTTTCTTTCTTTCTTTCTTTCCTTCCTTCCTTCCTTCCTTCCTTCCTTCCTTC
>REGO01000132.1:3863820-3936091 GCA_010120015.1 Rhombomys opimus | reverse complement strand
CTTTCTTTCCTTCCTTCCTTCCTTCCTTCCTTCCTTCCTTCTTTCTTTCTTTCTTTCTTTCTTTCTTTCTTTCTTTCTTTCTTTCTTTCTTTCTTTCTTCCTTTCTCAATTTATTCACTTTATTTCTCTATTGTGGCACCCTCCATCTTCTTCCAGTCCCACCCTTCCTCCCTTTCCCTCCGTCCTCCTTCCCCAGTCCACTGAAAGGGAGAGTATTCATCCCCTACCATTTGACCCTATCCTACCAAGTCTTATCAGGACTGCCTGGGTTCTCTTCCTCTGTGTCTTGGTAAGGCATCCCCACGGAGAGAAGTGATCAAAGAGCAGGCAACAGAGTTTGTGTCAAGAGACAGTCACTGCTTTCGGTAGTAGGAGATCCCCATGAAGACTGAGCTTTCTATGGGCTACATCTGAGCATGAGGCCTGGGTCTTTCTCATGAATGGTTGCTGCAACAGACTCTGCAACCCCTTGATTCTCCACTCCAGCTGGGTACATACTGTTCAGCTTTGATGGTCTCCTTCTGGAGCTCCCGTCGCCTCCTGATCTTTCATTTATGAGCTCCCCCTTGAATCCATAAGACTTCCTGAACTCTTCTCAAAGTTTGGCTGTGAGTCTAGTCATCTGCTTAAGTCCCATGCTGGATAGAGCCTTTCAGAGGACCTCCACAATAGGTCCTCCTCCTGTTCCCTTTTTGATTTGAGAATTAAACATCCTCCCTATGATTGTCCTTGTTATTTAGCTTCTTTTTATTTTAATTTTTCTTTTTATACTAATTACAGTTTATTCACTTTGTATCCCAGCTGTAGCCCCTTCCCTCATTCCCTCCCAATCCCACCATCCTTCCTTCATCTCCTCCCATCTTCCTTTCCAAGTCCACTGATAAGGGAGGTCCTCCTCCCCTTCCATCTGACACTATCCTATCAGGTCTCATCAGGACTGGCTGCATTGTCTTCCTCTGTGTCCTGGCAAGGCTGCTCCCCCATCAGGGGAGGGTGATCAAAGAGCCAGCAACTGAGTTCATGTCAGAGAAAGTCCCTGTTCCCCTTACTAGGACACCCACTTGGACACTGAGCTGCCATGGGCTACACCTGTGCAAAGGTTCTAGGTTATATCAATAAATGTTCCTTGGTTGGAGTATAAGTTTTAGAAAAGACCACTGGGTCCAGAGTTTTTGGTTCTGTTGCTTTCCATGTGAAGCTCCTGTCCCCTCCAGGACTTTCTATCTCCCCCTTCTTTCATAAGATTCCCTGCATTCTGCACAAAGTTTGGTTATGAGCCTCAGCATCTTCTTCGATACACTGCTGGATAGAGTCTTTCAGAGGCCATCTGTAGTAGGCTCCTGTCCTGATTCCTGTTTTCTCCCTTTTCTGATTTCTGTCCTATTTGCCTTTCTGAGTGAGGACTGTTCATGTTTTCCAGGGTCCTCCTTCTTGCTTAGCTTCATTAGGTATACAGATTTGAGTTTATCCTATACTATGTGTCTAGTGTCCACTTATAAGTGAGTATATACCCTGTGTGTATCTTTCTGCTTCTGGAAAAGCTCACTCAGAGGGGAACACTTCTCCACTGCTGGTGGAAATGTAAACTTGTACAACCATTCTGAAAATCAATCTGGCGCTTTCTCAGACAACTAGGAATAGCGCTTCCTCAAGATCCATACCACTCCTAGGCATATATCCAAAAGAGGCTCAAGTACACAAAAAGGATATGTGCTCAACCATGTTTGTAGCAGCTTTATTTGTAATAGCCAGAAGCTGGAAACAGCCCAGATGTCCTCAGCTGAGGAATGGATGCAGAAATTGTGGTACATCTATACAATGGAGTATTACTCAGCAATGAAATATAAGGAAATCATGAAATTTGCAGATAAATAGGAACTGGAAAGGATCATCCTGAGTGAGTTGTCCCAGAAGCAAAAAGACACACATGGTATATACTCACTCACATAAACATACAACATAGGATAAACCCACTAAAATCGGTACATCTAAACAAACTAAGCAAAAGAGAGGACCCTAACTAAAATGCTCAATCTCCATCCTGAAAGGCAAAGAGGATGGACATCAGAAGAAGAAAACTGGAAACAACCTAGGAACCTGCTACAGAGGGCCTCTGAAAGCCAGAAGAAAACAGGAAACAAACTAGGAACCTGCCACAGAGGGCCTCTGAAAGCCTCCGCCCTGCAGACTATCAAAGCAGATGCTGAGCCTGATGGCCAACTGTAGGGCAGAGTAAATGGAATTTTATGTAAGAAGTGGGAAATAGCAAGAGCTGGAGAGGACAGGAACTCCACAAGGAGAGCAACAGAACAAGAAAATTTGAACACAGGGAACTTCCCAGAGACTCATACTCCAACCAAGGACTATTCATAGAGATAACCTAGAACCCCTGCACAGATGTAGCCCATGGCAGTTCAGTGTCCAAGTGGGTTACATAGTAATGGGAAGAGGGACTGCCTCTGACATAATCTGATTGGCCTGCTCTTTGATAACCTTCTCCTGAGGGGGGAGCAGCCTTACCAGGCTACAGAAGATGACAATGCAGCCACTTCTGATGAGAACTGATAGTCTGAGATCAGAAAGAAGGAGAGGAAGACCTCCCCTATCAGTGGACTTGGGGAAGGGCATGCATGCAGAAAGGGGATGAAGGGTGGGACTGGGAGGGGAGGAGGGAGGGGCTTATGGGGGGATACAAAATGAATAAAGTGTAATTAATAATAATAATAAAAAAAGAAAAAAAGAAAAGCTCACTCAGAATGATCTTTTCTAGATCCCACCATTTGTCTGCAAATTTCATGATTTCCTTGCTTTTAATAGCTGAGTAGTATTCCATTGTGTAAATGTACCACAATTTTTGTATCCATTCCTCAGCTAAGTGGCATCTGGGTTGTTTTCAGGTTCTTGCAATTACAAATAAAGCTGCTACAAACATGGTTGAGAGAATGTCCTTGTGTACTTGAGCATATTTTGGATATATGACTAGGAATGTTAAATCTGGATCTTAAGGTAGCACTATTTCTAATTGTTTGAGAAAGCCCAGATTGATTTCCAAAGTAGTTGTACAAGTTTTTAGGTCTGTGGAATTTAGTATGGTTATCCTATACTGTATAGCTAATATCTGCTTATAAATGAATATATACTATGTATTTCTTTCTGGTCCTGGGTTGGATCACTCAGGATTATCTTTTCTAGTTCCATCCGTTTGCTTGCAAATTCCATGATTTTCTTGCTTTTAAATGCTGAATAGTATTCCATTGTGCAAATGCACCACAATTAGATTATATAGTATAGCATGTACAATATAGCAGATTTATTTGGATCTAGTATGGATCTTAACTGCTGCATTGTATAGGTTATTTAAATAATTACATGATTCTTTCTGAGTTATAAAAAAAGGGACAACAGAGAAAAAGGTTGCTTTCTCTTTCAAAATTTACTTTTAGCCAACAGAATTTGTGAAAGAGTATAGAATAAGAGCCGATGAATGGACATGTCCAGAACTTTCACCTAAACGTTGGCTCTCATTCTGTACTCTTTCACAAATTCTGTTGGCTCTCAATAAAATGTGAAAGAGAAAGCAACTTTATTCTCTATTTTCCCTGAATTTAACTTTTTCCCTAAATTATATCAGAAAGAATGATATAATTATTTATTTATTTATTTATTTATTTATTTATTTTTATCAGTTACATTTTATTAATTCTGTATCCAAGCCGTGCCCCGAACTCTCATTCCCTCCCAGTCCCTCCCTCCCTCCCTCATCACCACTGTGCCCCTTTCCAAGTCCACTGATAGGGGGGACCTCCCCCCATTCATCTGATCCTGTTTTATCAGGTATCTTCATTGAGTTCCTGTTAGAAATAGTCCTTGTTCCCCTCACTTTGGGAAACCAATTGGTTACTGAGCTACCACAGGCTACATCTGAGCGGAGGTTCTAGGTTATATCCATACATGGTCCTTGGTTGAATGTCAGTTTCAGAAAAGACCTTGTGCCCAGATATATTTGGTCTTTGTGGAGCTTCTATCCTTTCCCCATCAGACTAACTCCTCTTCTTTCTTATGATTCCCTGTACTCTGCCAAAGGTTTGGTCATGAGTCTTTGCTTTGAAAACACTGCTAGTTAGAGGCTTTCAGATGCGCTCAGTAGACTCCTGTCGTGC
The DNA here is from genome assembly GCA_010120015.1 of Rhombomys opimus. Lineage (NCBI taxonomy): Eukaryota > Metazoa > Chordata > Mammalia > Rodentia > Muridae > Rhombomys > Rhombomys opimus. The sequence goes on along the minus strand of REGO01000132.1, from coordinate 3,931,931 downwards.
GTTCAATGCACATCCCATCTGACTTTCTGAACGAGGATTGATCATCTTACCCCATGTCCGCTCTCTTGATAATTATTTAAATAACCTCTCTTTGTTCCTGCCCTTGAGAGTGACCCTACACTAGGCAACACACCAGTTCAGCTCTATACTGGATGCAAATCAAATTTGCTGTTTTGCACACACTGTACTTAAGGAGAATGGAATTACAATAATCATGCAAGACCCTTTAAATTCTGTCCATTTTTTTTTAAATATCATCTCTAACTATTGCTTTGCTCAACTATTTTTCTACAATAAGTCCTTCTGGAATCTGTTCACACACCATACCTCAGAAAACTGCATAGCTTACAACTTTATCTTCCTTAGACATATGTCTACTGAAAAGAGTTTTTTATGCCAGTAAGACAAGTCATAATTGCATTTGTTGGTAACCAAGTTCGGCCTAATTAGTCTTAAAAATACTCAGGTTAAAATAACTCATGCCTGGTATTATAATCTAACGAAAAATCAATGGAAAATGCTAATAGGCCCTGGAAGAGAACATACAACAGTCATGTTAAAATTATATATTTTCCAGTTATCTTCTAAATATATCCTTGTGGCTACAGACAAGAGCAACTTTCACACCTCACCAATGAAGCTTCTTTTTGCATCGAAAAGAGGTGAAGAGATCTATATAACATGTCAAAATGCAGAGATGGAGTGATCATGAAATGCTCAGTCCCAAATAAGTTTTATCTTACCTGATCCTTCCAGTTAATGCTCAGAGGCATCAGCAATGTGGCCAATTGATTGTAAGTGTGTGAAGACTAGCTATATAAAATATAGAAATATGATATGAAATCTTATCATAATAACTAATATATCTGACTATATTTGAATTTATGTGCACATTATGAAACTAAATTATGAATAATAAATTATTTAGTTTCATAATATGCTTAAACATATTTCACTCTGGTATTCATTGATAAACATCATTTAAAGTAATTCATAGAATTAAATACCATGTATTTGTATTATGTTGTATAGTCAGTAGAAATTTTTAATTCAAATTATTTTATAAAATACTATAAAATCCAATTAAAACACACCCTGTCTTAAAAAAATGCATAAAGTCAGCCAGGCAGTGGTGGCAGACACCTTTAATCCCAGCGCTTGGGAGGCAGGTCAGGCAGATCTCTGTTCAAGGCCAGCCTGGACCACAGAGTGAGTTCTAGGAAGCCAGCGCTACACAGAGAAATTCTGTCTCAAAAACAAAACAAAACAAACACAAATAAACAAACAAGAATGAAATCCTTTTCAAATTGTGAAGTTGTCCACTAGCTGAAATGCAGTCTCACAACACCTATCCTTAGTTTGCCACGTTAATAGTTTTTCACTTTAAAATTAAATACAACATAATTTGAGATGAAGAAAGTGAAAATATTTCAAAAGAAAATGTAGTTATTTTCTAACTCTAAACCATACAAAAATTCCATCATGAAAGCCTAGGTATAGGCTCTAAAGTTTCCAACATAAAGACATTTAAGTTGGAAGGAAGGATTTTACACTCAGAACTGTGTCGCCTACATGGACTCCCATCAGACACTCTCTCTTCTCAGAGAATGAGTGGTGCTAGGCAGTTCAGCCAGGCACTTGCAGAAGAGTCCAGGGAGTGCACATTCACCATGTCACATTTCCCTTCTTTTCAGATGTAAGAGGAGACTGCAAAGCTCGTTTCGCGCCCTGCACTCTTTCTCTTTCACCTTATTATGCACATCATTTCCATTTTGGCTGACTATCTTGCCAACATCAAATACAAAATGAGCCTTTAAATGAAATAGGAGGTCCTCTATTGTTGATATAGTCTTTCTATAGTTCTTGGCCTAGATGTTTGATCATTATTCAACAAATGGCTTCTTAGCTTCAGAAACTGCAAGCTAATATATCCATTATATTTTAAAGGTGATTTTCAATTATCTTTGTGACATTGCTGATTGTATATGTTCTCTTACATATGAATTCTACAGCAAATTAGATTTTCTGAGTCATTACTAGGTAATTCCTTACGTTTGATATTAGAAAATAAACAAATACAAACACAGGGACACATAAGTTTTTTCTTTGATGCCTCTTTGTTGGGATTCGGGTCCTCCTTGATATCTACAGACTGCATTGAGCTCAGTCCTATTACAGTCTTGATCATGCATAATCTTTTTTCAGGTTTGTTTTCAGTGCTCAGAGAGGAATTATAGATAAAAAGGAAATACGTTTCTCTTTATATCTCAAGCATTAACTTTTTCACTTTCCTAATACCCTATGTACATATATATATATATATATATATATATATGTATGTATATGTGTTATGCATCATCTTAAAAACTCTCTTTGATATAATTGTATATTTTGCTAGAAAATCAGTAGAACATAATTTTCATGTTGCTCTTTTATTTGCTTTGATTTCGCCATAGTTAGACCATTGTAGGATCATCCATTATTCTTCTAATCAAAACGAACTCCACATTCTTCACATTTGTAGCATTGATTGATATCATTTTACTATCAATATTAAAATGAAATAGAAAGTAAAATTACAATTATACTCGTGCATATCTCAACATGTTGATTTTCTAAGCAAAGTCTTAATTACATCATAAATTCTAGTTTACAAAGGAGACTTGAGATAAATCTAAAATAATTCATTGAACATATAGGGTGAAAAATTAATGAGATTATTGTAGGAAAATAAACATGCAAATCAAAAAAACATGCAAATCACCAGAAAATAATTTTTCTCAGGAATTTTAAGGATTGATAATAATAATGAAATTAAATATAAAGGAAGAACTTGATCATATATTACAGAACTTTGAATACTGAATATATAAAATAATGATTTAAATTTTTTGATATTTAATGATAATATTAGTTTTAAATTGTAATGAAAGTATAATTAAATTACACCTCCACTGAAAAGGGAGGAGGTCTCCCCAATCAGTGGACTTGGAAAGGGGCAGGGTGGAGATGAGGGAGGGAGGATGGGATTGGGAGGGAATGAGGGAGCGGGATACAGCTGGGATACATAGTTAATAAAATGTAACTAACAATGACAATTAAAAAATTAAAATAAAAAAAATTACACCTCAACTTTCTATTTCCTCCCTCCAACTTCTCCCATATTCTTTATTACAACCTTCCATTAATAACGGCCTCTTGGTGTATTTTCAGGAACATATATTTTTACGTGGTGTAAACTTGATATTTTTGAAATGACTTAACGCAGAATTGTTTTGTATTTCTTTAAAAATATTATTGCTATTATTTATTACAATTTATTCTCTTTGTAGTTACCACCCTCATCTCCTCCTTGTCCTCCCTCCCTCCCTCTTCCTCCCCATGTCCCTCCCCTTGTCCACTGAAAAGGGAGGTTCTCCTCCCTACTATCTGACCCTAGCCTCTCAGAACTGTCTGGATCCTCTTTCTCTGTGGCCTAGTTAAGCTGCCCTGCCTAGGGATATGATCAAAGAGCAGGAAACTGAGTTAGAAATTACAACATTCTCTTCTACATTGAAGTCTGCAATTAATTTTTTATTAATTCTTGTGTAAGTATATAGCATATCTTGAAAAATTTCACTTGTCTGTTGTATCCATTGCTGTATATCCATCCTTTTTTCTGTGCTGTTTAGTGTAAGGACATGCCCTTCTGTTGAATTACTTTGAAAATTTGTTTGAAACTGGGTGATGTTTGTGGGGTATGTCCACAGAGTGTTCCTTTCCCTGTGAGAGCATCTGTGCACAGCAGTAATATTATCTTCCTGACTACAGACTGACAATATAAAATGAATTGATATTTCTACATGAAATCAGACAGGTATGTTCATTTTCATAAAATGTTGTCCATAGTCTCTTATAATCTTTGTGTTGAAACAAAGCATCCCTCGGAATAAAATCAGTAATTTAGCAGGATTCTTTATGTAAACAGACATGCATATTCTTCACTTGCTATGCTACCAGCACTTTTCTTCCTTCATTCTCTGAAGAGTGTAGCAAAATAAAAAAAAAAATTACAAGTATTTTGATCTAACATTTTCAAATATCCATTTGATGACACTTTCAAAAGTGGTATCTTATTAAAATTTTCAATTGTCCCTGGCTGGTGTGTAGAACTGATTGATGTTTATACACTCATTTTCTCTCTTCAGATCTTGATTAATTCAATTACAAGTTGTACTTGCAGTGTATAGCTTCATAGAGCTTTTTAAAATTGGCAAATACGCCTTTTGTGAATAGAGACACTTTCATTCCTGCTTTTAAAATCAATATCATTTTATTTATTTTTCTTCCTTTAGAGCACTAACAAGATCTTCAAACTCAGTATTGAATGAGGCTCTTGCAGGTTGACAAGTTTGATTTTTTTTCTTGTGCAATTAAGGGGATTTCAAACTGCACCTTTCCCTCAGATGCTCTTCTCAGGTTAAGTTAATTTCTTTCTCTTACAATTTTGCTGATTCTACCTAAGTTCTGTAGACGCCAACTTTTCTCAAGTACTTCTCTAAATCTATTGCCATCATCACATGGCCTTACTTTCTACACTTGTTTGCATTCTGAAATATGTTATGACCTTTGTTGAAAATAGTTTTTATACAATATATTCTGATATATTCTGATTATGGTTTCCCTGTTTCAACTTTTCCTAGACCCTCCCCACCTCTGTACCCAGCCAAATCCATATAATTTCTTTCTCTCTCATTGAAAGACAAATAAAAATCTAGACAAACAAAAACATCCATCCAAACAAAGTATAATGTGACAAAAATTCCTCCAAAATTAGCTTTGAGTTCATTTTCTGTTAGCAATTTATAGATATGCACTGAGACTGCCCTTAAGTGTGGTTTGTATGCTACTAGAGTCTGTTAAAGAAAACTGTTTTTTTCTTCTGCGAGGTTATCAATTGGAAAGAGTTTCTGGGTTATAACTATGGGCTTGTGTCTACTTCCCACCTCACTATGGGATCCCACTTGGCTTAGCCCTGTTTAGGACTTCTGCATGCTCCCACATTCTCACTGAATTCATGTGGGTGTTGGTCTACGGTGTTTAGAGGGCCTTGTTTTCTTTGTGTCTTCCATTCTCTCTGGCACTTACAATCTTTAAAATTCCTACCCTGCAGTTTCTTGGACCCTGAGGAAAAAAGGAATTGATGAAGAATTCTACTTAAGACATAGTGTCCCAAGGTCTCTCATTTACTGTACTTTGTCGAATTATGGGCCTCCATATTTGTTCTTATATACTGTAAAAGACAGTTCGCAGATGATGGCTAAGGAGGACACTGATCAATTTATATAACAGAATGTAATTAGGCATCATTTTATTGCTTTGTTCCCTCATCAGAACAGAAATATTCTGTTTTCCCCTAGCTCTCTGGCTTATCTAGACTCAAGTTCTGGGCTAACTGAACAGTGTAAGATATTTTTTTTTCTTTTCTTTTTTCATTTATTTTTAAAATGCTAGTTATAGTTTTTTTTCCTTTTTTATTTTTATCAGTTACATTTTATTAATTCTGTATCCCAGCCGTGCCCCAACCCTCATTCCCTCCCAGTCCCTCCCTCCCTCCCTCATCACCACTATGCCCCTTTCCAAGTCCACTGATGGGGGGGACCTCCCCCCATTCATCTGATCCTGTTTTATCAGGTATCTCCATTGAGTTCCTGTTAGAAATAGTCCTGTTCCCCTCGCTTTGGGAAACCAATTGGTTACTGAGCTACCACAGGCTACATCTGAGCGGAGGTTCTAGGTTATATCCATACATGGTCCTTGGTTGAATGTCAGTTTCAGAAAAGACCCTGTGCCCAGATATATTTGGTCTTTGTGGAGCTCCTGTCCTTTCCCCATCAGACTAACTCCCCTTCTTTCTTATGATTCCCTGTACTCTGCCAAAGGTTTGGTCATGAGTCTTTGCTTTGAAAACACTGCTAGTTAAAGGCTTTCAGATGCGCTCAGTAGACTCCTGTCATGCGTTCAATGCACATCCCATCTGACTTTCTTAACGAGGATTGATCATCTTACCCCATGTCTGCTCTCTTGATTATCTTTTTTAGGTGTATAGATTTCATTATGTTTATCATATCTTATAGGTCTATATAAGTGAGTATATACCGTGTTTGCCTTTCTCCTTCTGGGATATTTCACTCAGAATGATGTTTTAATAAGTGGGACCTCATGAAACTGAAAAGCTTCTGTAAAGCAAAGGACACCGTCATCAAAACAAAACGACTGCCTACAGACTGGGAAAGAATCTTCACTAACCCTTTATCTGACAGAGGACTAATATCCAGTATATACAAAGAACTAAAGAAGCTGAAAAGCAGCAAACCAAGTAATCCAATTAAAAAATGGGGAAGAGAGCTAAACAGAGAATTCTCGACAGAGGAATATCGAATGGCAGAGAAACACTTAAAGAAATGCTCATCCTCATTAGCCATCAGGGAAATGCAAATCAAAACAACCCTGAGATATCACCTTACACCCATCAGAATGGCCAAGATGAAAAACTCAAGCGACAACACATGCTGGAGAGGTTGTGGAGAAAGGGGAACCCTCCTCCACTGCTGGAGGGAATGTAAACTGGTACAACCACTCTGGAAAGCTATCTGGCGCTTTCTAAGACAATTAGGAATAGTGCTTCCTCAAGACCCAGCTATACCACTGCTAGGTATATACCCAAAGCATGCTCAAGTACACAAAAGGGATACTTGTTCAACCATGTTTATAGCAGCTTTATTTGTAATAGGCAGAACCTGGAAACAACCCAGATGTCCATCAACGGAAGAATGGGTACAGAAATTATGGTATTTCTACACAATGGAATACTACTCAGCAATCAAAAAGGAGGAAATCATGAAATTTGTAGGCAAATGGTGGGATCTAGTTATAGTTTATTAACTTTGCCTCCTAGCTGTAGCCCACTCCCTCATTCCCTTCCAACCCCACCTTCCCTCCCTCATCTCCTCCCTGCCCCTTTCCAGGTCCACAGATAAGGGAGGTCTCCTCCCCTTCGATCTAACCCTATCTTATCAGGTTTCTTTATGACTGGAAGCAATGTCCATCCCTGTGGCCTAGCAAGGCTGCTCTTCCCTCGAAGGAGGGGGGAAGAGGTCAAAGAGCCAGCCATTGAGTTCATGTTAGAAATAGTCCCTGTTCTCCTTACAAGGAGACCCACTAGGACACTGGGCTACATGGGGTATATCCCAGCAAGAGTTCTAGGTCATATCCATATATGGTGTTTGGTTAGAGATACAGTCTCATAGAAGACCCCTGTGCCCTGATATATTAGGTCCTCATGGAGCTCCTGTCCTCTCCAGGTCATACTAACTCTCCTTTCTTTCATATGATTCCCTGTACTCTGTCAGAGGTTTGGTTATGAGTCTTAGTATCTGCTTTGATACACTGCTAGGCAGTCTTTCAGAGGCCCTCTGTGGTAGGCTCTGGTCCTGTTTCATGTTTTCTCCCTCTTCCATTGTCTATCCTGTTTGCCATTCTTAGTGAAGATTGATCCTCTTAGGCATTTTTTTTTCTTTACAATTTACAGATTATAGATAGAGTTAATAAATAATTAACTCGGTTATTTTTAAACATTTGAGTTTGTGATAAATATTTTCATTGTTAATGTATAAGATTCTTGAAGGGTATTTATGTTTCTCTTGTATTGTGCAAGCCTTTGGTTGGTTGTATTCCGCTCACCTTGGTTTTAGTATAAGGCTAAATTGTGTTATGTTCTTAATTTTTATCTGTTTAGAAGAGTTAGGAGGATGAGAGTAATGAGGAGTAAAATTTACTAGCATGCATCATAAACAGAACTGGGTCAGCCCTGCCACATATAGGTGCATTCACATACAAAAGCACACACACACACACACACACACACACACACACACACACACGCTCCTCTCCCTCCTCCTTCCCACCCATACACATAAAGAAAAATAAACTAAATGTTATCTGAGTATGATAATTCCAAAATAGATTTGGTTGTCAGCTTCTGTTTAGAATTAAAATGCTGTAAGCGAATGAAAATAATGAGATATTGTGGGAAAGACTGACCATGGGTTATGAGTGGAAGCCAAGAATCCACTATGTAGAAACAGGTGAAGTACACACTACTACTGAGATGCCATTAACAGAGGAAGGAAAGAAGTAAAGGAAAAAAAAACTGAATCAAACCCTTCCTTTCATTTATTCAGGTATTTGGACATCTGGATTTAGAATAAATTATATCACAGGATTCTGAGCTTTAAAATCTTCATATTAATACCTTAGGAACTGGATGGACTTTAGCTTAATCTGTTTTTATCTGTTTTGATTATACAATGTATTACTTTTGGATCTTCTTAACTGGTACCTTAAAACTGAAACATTTTAATCAAATAAAATTCTATTTCAGAGGATACAGTTATTCATTTCAGGGAAGAGGAGATGAAGTAGTTAAGTTCAAATCATATCAGGCCAGGAAGAAGAAAGTAAGAGATGCTGGTGTTCTATGATCTTATTCCTTGTCCCTTTATTTTTCATATTCCCCTAAGCTTAGTGATCATGATACCCACAATGACAGGAATCTTCTTTTATTAGTTAGTTAGTTCTATCTGAAATCACCCTTAACAAGCATATTGAGATTTATACCCCACTTTCATGTTATTCTAAAACAATTCAACTAAACAATAGATATTAAATATTACACAGAGCCAACAACAGGTTGCACATCTGTCACAGAAATATGAAATATTCAGTCTTGCTGTCTATGCAGTCCTCATGAATCTTACTCATGACTTGAATAGGATGGAAGATTAATAATTTTCAAATATCATTCCATTCAGGAATTAAATGCTAACATTTTTTTTCAAAAAAAAACTTAGAAGAGAAAATAATAAGATTAGTAACTTCTTTTTTATTGTATTTAATACTGTAATTCTTCTTAGGACTGTATAATGAACTGCTCTCTAAATATTAGAAAAACTGTATTAACGGCTTGTAGAAGGGCTCTATGATACATAATTTTCTACTATAGGGCATTTACTATGCTTGCATAGCATGGATATGCAAGGGTATCTTGTTGAAAAACGTATTAAATTATGGTATTAAACAAAAATTAAAAGACACACATATGCTTACAAAAGAACAATTTTAAAAATATACTAATCAGCAAGTCTTCCTCAACTTTCAAGGCATTTTCATTATAAACATCAGAAAATACTGTGAGAAATTTATATGTATATGATCTTATTTAATTAGCTTTTCATTGTGTGTGAATTGAAATATTCTTAATACTCAGCTTTAGTTAAAATTTATTGTGAAAGAAGTTAGAAATGTAGTCAAAGGCAAAAGACACATTATCCATCATAACTGACCAAGTATTTTGGGTCTCAGAACACATCCAGGTGGTTGTTATAAAAGTCTTTGAAAAAAATAGCATTCCATATGGATTTTAAATAAGGTAAAAATTGAAAATATTTGATAATACTGTAAAACGGAATTAAAAAGCTGTGTTGAATGGGAACAAATAAGTATGTACTTAAAGGTAAGTTATACCCAAATAATTTATACTTATTAATTTTCTTAAAAAATTAATCCCTCATCTCTATACTATTAAAGAATTAATGTATTAAGTATCTTGAATTTAATATGTTGCACGAAAATCTGTAATAGTGTGAGAAATAGAAAATGCATTGCTAGAAAAAGTAAGAAATGAGACAAGTAAGGACACAGATACTCTGTCAGGACATAGAAGGAGATTAAGCATCTGGTTTAACCTTCGTACTTCAAAGCTGTCTTGTCTGACCATGATTAAGAGTAAGTAAATAAAGTTGAATTATATTTATATCAGTCTTAAAATGAAGTACATTAAAGTGCCCTAAGATAAGATAAATGAATGATTCAGAGGAGTGCAAGATGTGGCAGAACACAGGACAATTAATTTAAGAAGGTCACCAGGAATAGAAAACGCTGGAGGAAAGAGTCTTATCTCAAGACTGGAGGAAAAAATAGATTCAAAATAGTGAAAAACACAAGAGAAAAAAAATAGGAGAGAAAGACAATAAGAACATAGGAGCAACAGCTAGGTTTCAGAATCACGTGGAACATGAGCATCACTCTGTTTACGCTTGACTGTGCCTGAGCACTAAAGATGAGGAAATACAGACAGGTCAGTACATTTGATTTTACAGAATCAGACGTTACTTTTAAAATTAAATTAGTATTTTAAATGTAACATATGTGTGCTTTATCTATATAATTTCTCGACCTACTCATCCTACCAATCTCCTCAATATCTTCCCCCAAATTATTGCTTCTTTTCCTTAGATATTATTGATACATATAGATATAGACATTCATATATATATATATATAATTATTTTAGTGCAAAATGCTGAGTCTATGTAGTGTGGCTGTGTGTATATGGTTTTAAGTCACTAGCTGCTGTCAATTAATGAACTAGAGGGTTCATTCCTAGTAAAGACTAACTACACTTAACTTAGCTGTCACTAACTGCCTATAGATATTTATTAGGCATGAAGCCTGTGAGATCATGGCATGTCAACTTATATTGTTATTGTTTAGATCCTGTTTAGACAGCTGCATTGTTAAGTGTGCTGCTTATTTCCTGTCAAGTCCATAAAAATCTATACATAATCTGGTAAGACAAACCTACCTGGAAAATGCTTCCATTAAATTAGCATATATGAATGTTTTTGGAAGTATTATCTTAATTAATGATTGATGTGGAAAGGATTAGTTGAACTTAGTTGGCTGGTTCTGGGTTGTAGGAAAACAAGCTGAGGAAGGTTGATAAACCAGCCAATAAGAAGTAATTCTCATTTTTATTTGCATTTCCCTGATAACTAAGGACATTGAACATTTCTTTAAATATTTCTCTGCCATTTGATATTCCTCTATTGAGAATTCTTTGTTTAACTCTGTACCCCAATTTTTAAAAATTGGATTATTTGGTTTGTTGGTATTTAATTTCTTGAGTTCTTTATATATTCTGGATATCAGTCCTCTGTTAAATGTAGGGTTGGTGAAGATCTTTTCCTGTAGGCTGTTGCTTTGTTCTGTTGAGCTTGTCCTTTGCTATAGAGAAGCTTTTCAGTGGCATCAGGTCCCATTTATTGATTAATCTCAGGGCCTGAGCTCTTGGTGTTCTATTCAAGAAGCTGTCACCTGTGCCAATGCATTCAAGGCTCTTCCCCACTTTTTTAGCCATGTAATATAGGATAAACATACTAAAATATACAGACCTAAAGAAGCTAAACATCAAGGAGGACACTAGGGAAGATGCTTAATTCTCCTTCAGAAGGGAAAACAGGATAGACACTGGAAGTGGTAGAAGAGAGGGCACAGGATGGCAGCCTACCACAGATGTCCTCTAAAAGACATCACCCAACAAGGAATTGAAGCCAATATAGAAACCCAAAACCAAACTTTGCAGGTAGTCCTATGGAAGAAGGGGAAGATAAAAGGACCCAGAGGGAAGAGGAGCCCCACAAGGAGACCAAAAAACCAACAAAACAAACAAAAACAGGGCCCAGGAAGAACTGCAGAGAATGATACATCAACCAAAGACCATACATAGAGAGGGCCTAGACCCCTTGTTCAGATGTAGCCTATAGATAGCTCAATCTTCCTGTGTGCCCCTAGCAAGAGGAAAAGAGTCTCTGACATGAACTTGACTGTCTACTCCTTGATCACTTCTACCTGGTAGAGCAACCTAACCAGCCCACAGAAGAGGAGGATCCAGGCAGTCCTGATGGGATCTGATAGGCTAGGGTCAGACAGTAGGGAAGGAGGATTTCCTCTATCAGGGGACTAGGGAAGAGAAAGAGGAGAGGAAGAGGAAGAGTGAGACAGGCAGGAGATGCAGAAGAGGCCTACAACTGGGACACAACTGAATTAATAATAATAATAATAATAATAATATCCAGAAGCAAGAAAAAAAGGTACTTCTCAATGGATTTGTTTTCATATCCTCCTATCACGTTCCTGCCTTGAGTAAATTCTCTGACTTCATGATGAAGTCAGAAATAAACTAAAATAAACTCTTTCCTTCAAAAGTTCCTTTGAGTCGCTATGCTTTTTCATGGTAATATAAACTCAAACAATTTTCATAATGTTAGGGACATTTTTGTTATGTTTGTTATTATTAGGGCTTATATTTATCACTTATGATTAGGACTCTATTTAGGTTTATAGGCTCTTTTAGGGGGAAATAGGAATTCAATAAACTTAGTGAGTACCTCAAGACTAATGCCACCATGCTACAGTATAATAAAGCTGCCAGGGGCATGTGGCCATTTACTCAAGGTTTGAACAACTCCAACACTACACAGGAATGTGGACTCTCATAAGCGAGGGACATGTCAGAAGGAGAAACTTGTATACTCCTCAACATCAGGTTGTATCCCAGTGTTATACTGTTCTCTCATCTCCCACTGGTTCCTTTCCCATTGCCCAAGGACACAGAGAGGCTCATGGCCCCTCCTATCCTGAAAACAAACATAAAGCAAGAGATCATTTTTTTCCTTCTGAGGTACAAAAAGTATGCAGTTGGAAAATCGAAATCCATACCACAGAGTTCTTACCAAGAAGTCTTTACACTACACTACACGTCACCACAGAATAGGCTACGCAGGGTAATTGGTGACTTTGGTTATGTAATTCAGGCCTAGGGTGTAGAGGTTGTTGATGACTATAAAAACAAGTTACTTATTTCACTGTGTTTGACTTAAGGAAAAGATGGTGTCTTTGCCACCAACTGAATTGCTATCAATGTGTTTTGTCTGACATTTGCCAGTATATTAAACCTGATACAGTGTTAGAGTATAACACACACAATCATGGCAATATACAACATTATGAAATTGCCTTAAGTAGTGACAATAGAGTAAGTTGCTACCCCATGTGAAATATTGAGACTAGGTGAATAGCAGAGACATAATATAACTGTTCAGTCTTACAGTGGAAGGCCGAGTTTCAAATTCCTTGAAGAATTACTGTCTTGGAAATTTATTATCCCAAAATGTACACAGAAATACCATGAGTATCACCACCAGTTCAATCCTCTGTGTCTTTTTTTTTTTTGATTGTTCATTCCTTCTTTTATTTATTTATTTATCTATTAATTTATTTATTTTTATTTTTCCTTATTAATTACACTTTACTCACTTTGTATTCCCCCCGTGGTTCCCTCCCTCCTCACATCCCAACCCCTCCCTTCCTCCACCCTCTGCATGCATGCCCCTCCCCAAGTCCACTGATAGGGGAGGACTTCTTAATTATCAACACAATACATTTATTATCAGTGTAATTTTTAGGACAAAATAAACAATGAATATCATAACGTAATTTTATTGTAGATTTCAACAGAACCTGTAACTTGATCAGAATAGAATGATTGAAATTATACTATTATATGATATTATGGTTAATTTTATAACATAAATATTTCACATTTCCTTTTAAAAGTTGGTAGTTTAAAGTCATAGTTTTTGTACATAGATACCTTTTGGTCCCAAATCAGTAAGAATGATTACTGCTGAAAAGCTTTTTAAATTTTTATGTTGTTTTTTTTCATAATTCAGGTTATCTGGAATGAATATACCACCACCAATTATCAGCAACAAAAACTGGCTCAGACTGCATTTTGTTACAGACAGCAATCACCGCTACCGTGGATTTAGCGCTCCTTACCAAGGTATGTTTAATGATCACCTCTGCTTCCCTTGACCTGTAAAATAATTTTAGTATGTACAACTACATTGCATGGTCTAGGAAAAAAATGTCCTTAGTATTTATAAAGGGTGATTTAAACTAGAAAGAATATCATTCTCTCTAAGAAAATAACATGATCATAACTAAATCACATAATAAAGTTAATAGATTCTTCTAGCTCAAGGATCAAAGGAAAGAATGTTATGAATTCTAGAATGTATTTTTTAGAAGATATAGTATTTTGGATTTAATAACATACTTCAGCAGAAAGCATACTACAAAATCCTGCAGAAAACTCATAGTTGTGAATTGTTTTTTTATCACCTTAAATTCATCTTCATACATAGTTTGTCTGTTATTGCAAGTATAATTAACTTTAATAGAATTATTTTCTGATTTTATTAACTTGTATAATTTTGAGTGAGTAGGATATAATATTTGATGTGTTACTTTGGAAAAATCATTGAGGCAAATTTAGTAAGAAGATAAAAATGCTAATAACAATGTAGCTTGTGCTATATTCAGTAAAATCGTGTGAGCCTGGTGGATAAAATTTCAGACTCCATAGATAGTAATTCATTTCACTTGCTAGTGTATCATTTACCGCTCAGGCATTACTGAACATTGTCATGATTACATAATCCATTTTCTCTTTTTGTTTGCTTTTGATCTTTTAAATATTTCCTCTGGAATTCTTTGATCTTAAGCATTTTGTAAATTTAATACGATGAATCAAGGTAGTTTATATTTATTAACTGAAATAATTAATATCAGAATGTATGCTGTCTTCTGAAATAAAATTTCAGCAATTAATATTTTAAAGACGAGAGACTTCTGCAAATATTAGATCAATGAGTTTTTTTTCTGTAATGACAATTAGTGCAAGTTTTATCTTGATATTTCATAGTAGAATAATAGGTATTGCTTTGACAAAAGTTTCCAGTAGAACAGATTAATAAAATATTCCCTGAAGAAAATTTTCAATAACGAGTACAATTATGCTTTAAAATTGTATAATCTGGGGACTGGGGAAATGGCTCAGTGGTTAAGATCACTGCCTGTTCTTCCAGAGGACCCTGGTTCAATTTCCAGCACTCATATGCGGTAGCTCAGAACTGTAAGTAACTCCAGTTCCAGGGGATCAGACACCCTCACCCAGACACACATGCATGCGAAACACCAATGTACATAATATAAGAATAAATGCATCATTAAAAAACTGTATAATTTGTTAATTATTTCCCATAATTAAAATATTACCCATCAAAAAGTAGTATAAGTTAAAGATAAATATACACAGCAAATTTTACAGCTTTTATTAATTATTAATAAAGGTGTCCTTTTGTAATGATAATTTGAACATTATCAATTTTTTTAAAAGTCTCTTTTAAAATTCTAAGTAGAAGATTTCATCTGTTTTCCTGATCAACTTGAGCTTTTTAAAGAACTTTCATAGCATATTGTCAGAATACGTTTTATTTTTATTTATTTCACGGTTCTGTTATGGTGGTTCTTTTTGTGTAGGTAAAACTACCTGGGCAATTCAGTCCCTGTTGCCTACACTGTTTTAGCCTGCATCTCCACATGAGTGAAACAAGTCATACAGCTAGACATATTATTTCTGTGAAAATACAGAGAATTTGAGATTTCTTGGATTAAATAAAATGAATTTCACATGCAATTAAAAAAAAGTTTTGGTGGAATGAGATCATCTGCTACTTGGAATGAGAGGGAAAAAACACACACACACACACATATCCCAGTCAGGAGAGAAAACGCTTTAAATATTGTGACTGAATTGAATATTTCATTTCTGGAGCCAGAGTTAAAAATGAAAACCAAGAAGCTTTCCATAACTCATTTACAATAAATATGCCCACAGTTTTTCAAGGAAAAATTTCTTGGAGCCACTTTTAAAAATATGATATTTAGTAAGTAAAACTGGAAAGTAGTTTCTTCCCTGAAATAATTTTTGAGGTTATGTATATATTCTAGACTTAAAAGTATAGAAATAAGCCAAACATATTTGTGTGAAGGTGACATATTTTTATTTTTATTATTACTTTTCAATCTTTTCTTTACTGATGTGTTTTAATTTGGAAAGTCACATATTTTTATTATGGTATTCAAACACATCCACTATTAATAATATCCAGGATATAAAACCCCTATTTCTAGTTATAAATCCTGTAACTTGATAACTCGGCATATTTATGACTCTTTTGAAAGTATTGGAGCAGACAGTCAATCACCACTATAATTGTGAATCAATTGCAAAAAAATGCATTAAAGAAATTAGTGAAAGTCTCATTTATGTCATACATACACTCCTGCTAATAGATGTGTTACTGTCTTTTAGGTTAAAGCACTTTTGCATACATACTCTCTTATTAGGGTGAGTGCTCATGTCTTTAGGATTAGAACACCTCCTTATTTCACTTCCAGGCTACATGTAGGTGTAAGAATAAACTGTGATTCTTAACAGTAGTGGAAAGTATCCAACTTATTGACGTAAAACATTTGTTCTCATGGTTTCACTAGAGATGTTACTAACTGGTAAGGGAGTAACTTGTGGACATCCAATGCTGATGTACACATCACAGCACAGTCAGTTGTCTACTCTGTACTCCCTGATTGTCCTTACGTGGCATCCCAGTAAAACTAGCTATTGTTCTTTTAAGCTCTATTTCCCATAGATCTCTGAGCCTTACCATGACGCCTCATAATTAAGTCCATGTTCCCTTTTCCCTTTTTCACTTGTATCTTATTGCAACTCGAGGCGTAAATTTCAACAAGCCATAAAGTACCAAACATCTATCACTATCTTTAAAATGCTACTTTGCTGTATTCAGGTGTTTTTTCTAAGGGTTGACATTTTTTCTATGAGTTATTGATTTCAGAATAAATGTCTGTAGTGCAGTAATTAGTGTATGAGATATTGACATGGTGCTTGTGCTATTCCTCATTAACCACTGTCATCCAGAAGACTTTTAGAGAAACATGCAGCTTAGACTCCTTGATCTAGGATGTAGGGCTACTAATCCTAAGGATACAAGCAGGTTTACCAGAGCCTTCCAGGATTTTAGTCTAAAACAAAAGAAAATGACTTATGTAAAATTGATATATTCCACCATCCCTTTCTTTATACCACCATTTAATAAACAAATTAATTTTCATCAGAAATTTGGAGGAATATAATGGACCTGAAAGAGGTATACAAAACAGTCTTTTTCTTTCTGGAGGCGCAGAATCCCTATTTTAGGCAGTTACTAAATTATTAAATGTTACACAAACATAAACAGTATGATTTACAATGTGTAGAATATCTGCATCTGCATCATTTTCTGTAATCCTCACACTTCTTTCACCTAACGGAACATAAAAACCTTAGGACAATTTGCTTAGCTATTTCCTGTTCAAGGACTCCGAAGAAAGTGAGCAGTGGGGCTGCTTGATCAAAAGCCTGCATTTGGCTTGTTAAGCTTTGCACCTCACATCCTCAGAAGCAGGCATTCATTCAGGTGCTGTTTGAGAAAACAGCAGACTCGTCAAAACCCACTAGGTACAAGGTTACAGCACACAGTTGCAGACACAGGACTTAATGCATGCAGCCTTCTGCTTCTCATCAGTGTTAATAAATATGTACATAAATAGCGATTG
Organism: Rhombomys opimus; assembly: GCA_010120015.1. NCBI lineage: Eukaryota > Metazoa > Chordata > Mammalia > Rodentia > Muridae > Rhombomys > Rhombomys opimus. The sequence continues at coordinate 3,914,528 of REGO01000132.1, read as the reverse complement.
AATGATGTCTGCCTGAGAATAAGAATCAGAGAAACTGTTACTGTTGCGAACAGCAGCAGCAGTGTTATTATTCTTAGTGTCTGACTACAACTTAGGTGAAAGACACTTCCAAGCACATCATTTGTAAAAGAGGCAGTGTTTAAATTTCAAAATGAACAAGACATTCGTATCAATTAATTGAGGCTTTAATTTCCTGTTCATGTCACAGTTTTTTTTTTTTCCAGGAGATATTTTTAGTTGATTTTCTTAAATGAGGGAGGGTGAGGTTGGGAGGGGCTGAAGGAGGGGGCTACATCTGGGATACAAAGTGAATAAATGAATTAATAAAAAAATAAAAAGGAACATATGTAACCATATAGTCACAAACTACAAAATTATACTATTTATTTCATATCACACAATTAACAAGTGACATTGAAGTTAACTCTGTGAATTATCAATACATTATATTAAAGTGACTGCATACACACACATATATAAAGTGTGTATATATAAAGTATTAATATATAAAGCATTCACTATATACTTTTAAAATCTTGCATTTCTTAGGATTTGTATAAAGCTAACAAGTAGTTATAAAACAGTATAAAGTGAAAGAGGTATATGTATATTAGTGGCAAAGTAATGTGGTCATATGTAGGTCATTCTGTTAAAAATACTAATTTAATGTAGATTTAGGTAATATAAAATCACCCTTGGTACAGTGAAGTCTTATCTTATTTTCATCCAACAACCAATTAATAGTGATTTAGAATGTCCATGACTCACATCCACAAATGCTGGTTATGCACCAATCAGATTTTACAAAAGGATATTTATTCTTATTTTTTTTAATTTTATTTTTCTTATTAGTTACATTTTGTTACCTCTGTGTCCCAGCTGTATCCCCCTCCCTCATTTCCTCCCCAACCCCACACTCCCTCCCTGGTCTCCTCCCTGCCCCTTTCCAAGTCCACTGATAGAGGAGGAGTTTTTATACCTGATCAATATAACAAAAACTCAGTAAGCTTTTTAATTCAGTTATTGAAATAGCAGGGTGATAGAATCAGAAAGTAACAATGAGGAAAGAGTCATACAAAGAAAATTCAGAAAGACACAGATACAGAGACAATAAGGACTTTTCAACTTTATTTTCATTTTCATGTAAATATTGTGGAAAGAGCACTGTCTTAAGTTTATATGTTAGCTCAAATTTTACCAAAATAGTTCCTTACCATTGAAGTATTGTTAATCCTTGACTTAAAGTATATTCTGCCATTGTCACTAAATTCACTGTAAAACACACAGCTCCAGTGTCGTGTCATCAGTGACCACCCCTGTGAAAGGTTTCTGTGTCCCTTACCTTCTAATTAGCTCCTCAAAGGCCTTGAGGTTCTCGGCAAACCACTAAAAACAAACAAACTAACAAATAAACAAAACCTTAACAGTAGTATGTATAGTAACAATGTGACACACATTAATGAAGTTTGCATGTTCCTGTAGCCATTTAAAAAATAAATATTGAAAGAGGCAGGAACAATAAACTTAATTTCACTTAACAAGTATTTAAATAACAATTAAATAACCAGTATAAAATATAAAGTATGTATTTTGCATTGTAGTTTTCTAAAATATTTTGAAAGCTAGATATCTTTTTGAATTTTCAGCATTTTTTGTTAAATTTTTATTTTGTTAAAACATATTTAGCTCACAACCCAAGAGTGCCCATTCCCTCTTCTCCTCCCAGATCCCACATTTTGAATTGAACTTTTTCCCCCACTTTAGGAATCACTGATTTCTTTAGTAGCTTAGAATCATATATTATTTGTAATTACAGGAGAACTTGAGTTTACAAGTGACTTATTTATTTTCCTATGATTCTTGCTGTCTTTCTAAGATAATCAAATATAGATTATGTCTGAGAGTATGGAAATGGGAATGTAGCATTTCCCCAAACCTCTGCTGTATTACCAATGTGTCTCATAACAGTCTCTGACTCTGTCGAGCATGACATTCATTTTGTGCAGTTCTTTTTTCACTTTGCTTTCAGTACTACCTGTTCTTTGCAAAACCATGAAATGTGTATACCAACCATTAAATCATAAAATCTTAAAAGATTCATTAAATGTATCAACCAGGAAAACTTTATTTAAGAATTAAGACTCTGATCTTCTCTAAATGCATAAGAAATATTATACCAAATTACATCTTGTTTTCAAAATTTTTCTTCAGTTAGACAGATTTAAAGCAGCAGCAAATAATCCCAGAGCAAATGTTCCTCCTCAATCTAGTGTTAAATGCTTTGAATGGAGAGATTATGCTAAAGCCATTGACTGCATGAAAAGCAAAAGAAGGCAAGTTTCTTTTATATGAAAATTTAATTGTCCCATAATGGACTCAACACTTTAAGCTTCCTTTACAGTGCACAATGATTCTTTTGCCTCTTACTTGCCTTTGATTTGGTGTTTAATGTTTTTTATATGCCTTTGTGTGCAGATGACACTGCTGTAATCTTAAAATTCGTAAGTTCCTGTCAAAATTCTTTCTATATACATTATAATGAATTTTCATGACACATTTATTTCCTTCATTTGCTATCCACTTTTTTAATAGCTCTGCATAAGTCATTTCCATTTAATTAAATGATAAGTAGGGCTGTAGGCCAAAATCAATTTTAATCTTAAGGGGACAATATTTTTAATATTCTAAAAGAGAATTATAATCCATAGTATTTTGGTATTTGAGAATAGCACATTTGCAAAGTGTTCTAACAAAATGAAAGACTGCTCAAAATTCTGTACACAACAGGATCTTTAGTCAGATTTTATAAACCTAATAAACTAGTTCAATTTTTATCAGAACTATTTCTATCACTGGCTTTACTATTTTGTCTAAAGTAGGCTGAAATATGTAGCTGTGAGGGTCAATGCTCCCATATAATTAGACGAGGTTCATTTAGCCAAACTTGCATGAAGTGTATGATTTTTTTTAAAAAAAATTGATTTGTAAGTTTTGGAAATATATATTTTCCTCTGAGTTGTATGCTGAAAATATGAGCACGGCTGAACTAAAAATAGGGCAAAAGAGAAGCTTTATACCAAAGTCTAGATTTTTCACTTTTCTAAGTGTATGTTATTTTCTCTTCATTATTACCTATAACTCAATAAAATTTAGTATTTCTGAAATCATTATTTTTTCTTTTATTTTAGAATCTTTGTCTTATACCATGAGAACACATCTTATAGAATATACTAAGCAGGTATACAGGGTCTCACTAAAACTCAACTGGCAAACATGCCCTGTATGGATATGAGCTAGGTTCTCTGCATTTACTTACAGTTTTGTAGCTTGGTGATCTTGTGGAACTCCCAACAGTGGGAGAGTGGGTATCTCTGAGTCTTTTGCCTGAGTTTAAGATCCTTTTTCTGTTACTGGGTTGCTTTGTCCAACCTTAATAAGATGGTCCATGCCTGTCTCATTGTATCTTATTAGGTAATGTTCAGTGGACATCTCTGGGGAGACTACACTTGTTTGTTTGTTTTCCTTTTTCTGAAGGGACAGAGGAGTAGTTGACTTGGGAGAGGGGTGGTCAGTGAAGGGACTGGGAGAAGTGGAGCCAAAATTGGTCAAAATATATGAAAGAAAAACCAAAATTAAAAAAAAAAACTGTCACTTATTTTACTTTTAGGATATATTTCATTTCTAACATACTAATAAAATATTACTGCTATATTTTAATTATTCTAATTTTTCATGTCCAGATGAAATAGAAAATTTCTATTTCAGAGAATAAAAACTATCAAAAACAAAGTTATTGATAATTTTGCACTAGACATCATCTATGTTTGTTGAAACATACATTTACGATCTTTCTAAGGTACTAGAAAAGTTCAATTTATAGAATAAAAGATAAATAAATATAAGAGGTAAACAAACCAAAATTATTCATTTAACCTAATTAACAAAATATAAATTAAAGCTTTTAAGTACTGATTTAAGATATATTTGAACAGTTTCACAAATTTGTAAGCATATAGATGACACTTGTTGCATTTAGGTGAACAGTGGCATTTTATTCTCTCGTAAAATAGGTGGACAGCACTGTGTTTTTCTCAAAATTAGTGTGAGAATGGCTAAATGTAAATACTTATGATTTTTAACCCAATTACACACACATACACACACACACACAGAAATCATTCTTCTTATCTTCAGTCAGACCTGATAAACATTGAAAAGAACACTACTTTTTAAGTTTTTAATTTTATTTATTTTTTAATATTAGTTACAGTTTATTCACTTTGTATCCAGCTGTAGCCTCCTCCCTCATTCTTTCCCAATTACCCCTTCATTCCCCCATCTACTCCCATGCCCCTTTCCAAGTCCACTAATCAGATGTAGAGACAGCCAAACTTTGGACAGAGAGCAGAGAGTCTTATGGATGCACAGGAAATGGAAGGATTTGGAGGGTACAGGAGCTCCAAAAGGAGACTAATAAAGCCAAAAAACAAAACAAAAAACTGGGCCCAGGGGTGACTACAGAGACTGATACACTAACCAAAGAGCATGCATAAAGAAGTCAGACATCAATTGGTTACCGAGCTACCACAGGCTACATCTTAGCAGAGGTTCTAGGTTATATCCATACATGGTCCTTGGTTGAATGTCAGTTTCAGAAAAGACCCTATGCCCAGATATATTTGGTCTTTGTGGAGCTCCTATCCTTTCCCCATCAGACTAACTCTTTCTGACAGGAACTCAATGAAGATACCTGATAAAACAGGATCAGATGAATGGGGGAGGTCCCCCCCTATCAGTGGACTTGGAAAGGGGCACAGTAGTGATGAGGGAGGGAGGGAGGGACTGGGAGGGAATGAGGGTTCGGGGCATGGCTGGGATACAGAATTAATAAAATGTAACTGATAAAAAATATATAAAAAAAAAAGAAGTCAGACATCTCCTGACCAAATGTGGCCAATAGAAAGCTCAGTCTCCATGTGGGTAGGAAGGGGAGAAGAGACAATCTCTGACATGAACTCAGTTTCCTGCCCCATGATCATTTCTCCCTGGTGAGGTGACCCAGCCAGCCCACAGAGGAAGTGAATGCAGGCAGTCCTGATAGGACCTGATAGGCTAGGATCAGACAATAGGGGGGAAGGACTTCCCCTATAGTAGATTAGTAGAGGGGGGTGGAGGAAGGGAGTGTGGGACCAGGGGGAGATGAAGGAGGAGGTACAACTGGGCTACAAGTGAATAAAATTGAAAATAATAATAATCATAATAATTTAAAAAGAAGAGTGGACAGGAGTTATTTTCTGTAACACAAAACAGGACAGGAAAGCTCCAAGACTTCTGAGAAAAAAACCTAATAAATTTTGAGAACTTAAAACCTACTCAGCTTGTGAAAAGATATCATAACTAAGTGAAAGTAAGTAGAATTTCAAACAAATAGAAGAACATACTATTTCACCGCTAAGGAGTTACTAAAAATGTATATCAAAATAGACTACAAAGGGAAACAAAAGTAGAAAAATGTATTGCATTGTGGAGAAGAGTGACAGTGTTTGAATGCATGTGAAAATGAGGGATATATATATTTATAAATATATATATATATATCTTTCCATATATATGAAAAGAGAGATGTTTTGAAAACAAATTACATACAATTTTTTTTTGCACTTTCAAATACTTTTATTGGCAAAATTCAGGCAAATAATACTCTCCAAGTTTTCTAACTAAAACATTTGTTGGAATTAATCTGTTACACACAGGTGGCTTAATCATGTGGTCACTGCACTTTAGATAAATTGGTAGCCCATCCTTTCCCTCCATAAGATAACCAGGAAAGACTTTCAAGAACATAAACATCTTACTGATGGCTTGGCAATGATATTGTAATTTTAATGGTCTCTGCTGGTATTGAAGCCATATATCCTTTTTGTAAAGAGCATAGAAGAATCTGGTGAACACTCTGAAGTACAGAAGCCAGGCATGGTGCCATATATCTACGCAGCTGTGAACTATTGCGCAGGGCAGGAGGGCAGAGAATGAATCCTGAAGAAAAGGCTGTGGCAGGAAGACAAACGTGTAGGCATTCTAGGAGAGTGCTGAAATAGGGGCAAGACCAAAGGCAAATACTTGGAATTCTAGATATGCAAGATTCAAACTGTCTCATCCTCTGGGAAGGCAAGGCATTCAGCTATCTGCCTGTTATGCCAGAAGCAAACAGTAAGATTTTATAAAATCTGTTGTTAAAGGCCACATTGTGTCTTCCCTGCATCCCCATATTGAATTCCCCTCGCTGCTTAGGATAGGCTGAATCTTGAGAAATGTCCTTTCAAAAGATAATTCAGTAATTAGGTCAGAAGCAAATGTTTGTGACATATTTTTAAGTGGAGAGGGGGAAGTAATAGAATAGTGTTGTGGTATTTAGTTATCTGGGTATGATAGACTTCTGGGTGAATTTTCTGTCGTGCATCCATTCAGTGATCTGCGAAGTACACACTGCACTCACTTAGGTTATAGAGTGACCACTGCATTCATTCAGCATGTTAAGATGCATACACAGTATTCATTCTGTAGGCTAAAGCATCTTCTACATTCATTCAACAATCCAGGGAGTAGCCACTGCACTCATTCAACAGGCTAGGACTACGTTTATTCGGCAGGCTATAGAATGCCCACTGCGTTTATTCGACAGGCTAGGGAGAGTCCACTGCGTTTATTCAACAGGCTAGGGAGAGTCCACGGCATTCATTCACCAGACTAGAGAGCTTCTACTGCGTTCTTGCAATAGGCTGTGGAATATCCACTGCATTTATAAAATAGGATAGGGAGTGTCCACTGCATTCATTCAACAGACTAGAGAGCGTCCATTATGTTTTGAAAAGGAAAAGACAACTTATTCAGAAATTTCATACAATTTTTAATATATCATTTGGTTAACTTGTAGGAAGTCAGAAATATAAATAGAAAAACAAACTTTATGAAAAGACAAAATAGCAACTGTCATAATTATGGGGGGATATATTCGATTATGGGCTGTTTTGTATTGTCAGATAAGTGTGTCAAAAAGGAAAATATCCATCCACATGTCAAATTCAGTATGGGCTTTAAACTCAGATTTTATTAGTTTTCATATGTAAATTGAAGCTTTGTGAGCAAGTTTATTTAAGTTCATAGCATTTGATGAGTTCCCTCCTAAAGTTAAGAGCAATGTCAGAGACAACCTTAGATTAATCCATGGTGAAATTACTTTTCAAATATTAGGCACAGGAGCATGTACTCTAATAACTTGAAAAGTATCTTTCCAAGGATAAAAAATATGCAATGAAAACTGAGAGTATGTGTTTTCAGAAATTTAGAAAACAAATGTCTCAGAAGAAAGGAATGATCTGCTTAAACAATCTCTGGAAGTATCTTTTTTTCCATTCTCTTCTACTTCTTCTTCTTCTCCTTCTTCTTCCTGTCATTATTATTATTTACAATTTATTCACTTTGTATCCTATCTGCAAACCCCTCCCTCATCTCCTCTTGTTCCACCGTCCCTCCATCTTCCCCCATCCTACGTCCCTTGTCTAGTCCACCAATAAGATAGGTCCTAACGCTCTACTGTCTGACCCTAGCACATCAGTTCTCATTAGGACTGTCTGGATATTCTTTCAATGTGGCCTAGTAAGGCCATGTCACCAGGGGGAGGTGATCAAAGAGCAGGCAATAGAGTTCATGCCAGTGACTGCTCCTGCTCCCCTAAACAGGGAATCCACATGGAGACTGAGCTGCCCATTGGCTACATCTGAGCAGAGGGTCTAGGTCCTCTCCATGCATCACCCTTGATTGGAGTTTAGGTCTCTGCAGGATCCCTGGGCAGATTTTTTTAGCTCTGCTGATCACTTTGTGGAACTACTGTCCTCTCCATGTCTTCCTATCTCCCCATTTTTCCATAAGATTCCCTGCACAATGCCCGATGTTAGGCCATGAGTCTCAGCATCTGCTTGGATACCCTGATGGGTAGAATCTTTCAGAGGCCCCCAGTGGAAGGCTCCAGTCCTGTTCCCTGTCTTCTCCTACTTCTGATGTCTATCCTGATGTAGGAATGAATATTAAGCATCTTCCCTAGGATCCTCTATGTTGTTTAGCTTTTTCAGGACTATAGATTTTAGTATGTTTATCTTATATTATATGGCTAATATCCACTTATAAGTGAATATATACCATGTGCATCTTTCTGCTTCTGGGTTACTTCACTCAGGATGATCTTTTCTAGTTATATCCACTTAGCTGCAAATATCATGATTTCCTTGTTTTTAATTGCTGAATAGTATTCTATTGTGTAAAGGTACCACAATTTTTTTTTGTCCATTCTAATTTTGAGGGATATCTAAATTGTTTCCAGATTCTGGCTATGACAAATAAAGCTGCTATGAACATAATTGAGCAAATTCCTTGTTGTATGGTTGAGCATCTTTCGGGTATATGCTGAGTGGTGGTATAGCTGGATCTTAAGTAGCACTATTCCTACTTTTCTGAGAAAGCACAGATTGATTTCAAAACTGGTTGTTCAAGTTTACATTCCCACCAGCAATGGAGGAGGATTCTTTCTCCACAACCTCTCCAGCATGTGTCTTCCCTTGAGGTATTGATCTTAGTCATTCTTATGAGTGTAAGGTAAAATCTCAGGTGCATGTTGATTTGAATATTCTGGGTGACTAAGAACATTGAGAATATTTTTCTTTTTCTTTTTTCTTTTTCCAAGAAAGAAAGGCTTTATTTTCGCTCACAGTCTGTCATTGTGGGGAAATTATAAGTACCGGATCTTGAAGCCACATTACAGCCACATTCAGGAACACAGAGAAACAAGTGCATGCAATCTTAGAGCCCAGCTAGCTTTTCATACTCAAACAGTCCAGGAATCAGTGTCCACCTCCATGAGTGAGGAAGATCATGAATACTCAGTTCTTACTTTAAAGCAGACTAACAGACTTATCAATTTTTATTTTTTTCTTGTTGTTTCATGAATTATGGTTACTAAATTTTGTTTCTAGAACTATATACCTTATTGATAATTTATCTTAAGTGTTTTATTCTTAGATTTAAGTCTAAATTAATGATTCCATTCAAAAAAGCACTTACTTCCATGCACATTTTTCTTCTCTAAGTTACAACTTCAGTTCATTCATGTTCTCATAATAGTATAAAAATTATGTTTGTAAAATATAAACTCTTTTATAGAGTGATAATCTCTCATCACTCCAAGGGCTCCATCTTGCCCCAGAGCAATAGTTTGACTAATAGGTTTGTTGTGTTTGACTTCATCATTTCCTCTGCAGCATTCTTGCCATAGTTGTTTGTGTTAGTTCTGAAACTGCAGACATTCATTGTCCAGAGATTTTGAATGTGCTCTGTGCTCTGTTTGAAACCCTGCAGACATTTTTGGTTGATTTAGGATTCTTTCCTGACATGGTCAATACAGCCACTCAAATGGCTCTTAGTTTTAATTTCTGATCTGCTACCTCTCCTCTTTCCCTCTCCCCTCCTTCTTCCCTTTGACCCTCCCATTCCAGCTCTCCTCTCACCAACAGATTCATAGCTATGTATTCTGTCTCCTTCCTGGGAAAGCATTCTTATTCACTTACTTTATACCTAACTTCTTTAGTCTCTTTAGCAACAAATAAGACACACACACACACACACACACACACACACACACACACACACAAAGTGGATATAAACCATTTTTTTTTTCTGAAGGCAGGGCTACTACACAGTATATATATTTTCCTAACTCCATCCATTTACTTGTGAATTTTACAGTTCCATTTGTCCTTGTTTTATAGCAGCTGTACAATATTTCATAGTATAAATTTACCACATTTTCTTTTCTATTAATCTGTTGTAAGACATCCAGCCTGTTTCCAATTTCTAGATATCATGAATAGAGCAACAATGAGCTTTGGCTGAGCAAGTGTCTTTGGAGTAGAATATAGAGTTCTTTGGGTATATGCCCAAGTGTGATACTGGGGTGTATTTATTTCCAGTTTCTTATGAAATAGAGTCTGTATGTGTTTCTTGTGTTTTTTCTATGGCTATATTTTTCTGTATTTTTCTGTGATTAAATTCTGTTTGTTGGATAAACCATCTCATAGAAGACCCCTGTGCTCAGATATATTTGGACCTTGTAGGGCTCCCTGTCCCCTCTAGGATATACTAATTCCTCCTTCCTTCATATGGTTCCCTACAGTCTGCTGATGGTTTGTTTATGGGTCTCAGCATCTGCTTTGATACACTGCTAGGTAGAGTCTTTCAGGTGCCTTCTGTGGTAGGCTACCAACCACGGACCATGCATGGATATAACCTACAACCCCTGCTCAGACATAGCCCATGATAGCTCAGTATCCAAGTGGGTTCCCTAGTAAGGGGGACAGGAATTGTTTCTGACATGAACTCATGAGGTTCCCCTTCCCCCTGAGGTAGGAGCAGTCTTGCTAGGCCACAGATAAGGACATTGCAACGATCCTGAAGATACCTGGTAAGCTAGGACCAGATGGAAGAAGAGGAGGACACCCCCTCTCAGGGGACTTGAAGGGGGCAGGGAAGAGATGAGGGAGGGAGGGGAGGATTGGGAGGGAAAGAGAGAGAGGGCTACAACTGGGATACAAGTCAATGTATAAAATTATTTAAAAATAAAAGATATTAAAAAATGAAATCAACATATATTAAAGAGATATTTTTCCAATGGAAAAAAATTCTGTTTGTTTTTATTATATCTTATTTTATTATTACTACATGCTAGATTGCTTTCAAATGAGTGAGAAAGGGATAGAATGTGGATTTGGGGAATGGGAAGAGGAAGGGCTTTGGAGAAGTTGGGAGAGGGAAAAACTTTAATCAGAATATGTTTTATGAAAAAAAATATATTTTCTTTTTTTGAAACTTTGTTTTTTATTTTATTAATTATACTATATTCACTTTGTATCCCCCCCCATAAGCCCCTCCCTCCTCCCCACCAGGCCCCACCCTCCCTCCCCCTTCTTCACGCATACCCCTCCCCAAGTCCACTGATAGGGGAGGTCCTTCTCTCCTTTCTTCTGATCTTAGTCTATCAGATCACATCTGGAGTGGCTGCATTGTCATCTTCTGTGGACCGTTAAGGGTGCTCCCGCCTCAGGACAAGGTGATCAAAGAGCAGGCCAATCAGATTATGTCAGAGGCAGTCCCTCTTCCCATTACTTTGTAACCCATTTGGACACTAATCTGCCATGGGCTACATCTGTGCAGGGGTTCTAGGTTATCTCCATGCATGGTACTTGGTTGGAGTTTGAGTCTCTGGGAAGACCCCTGTGTTTAAATTTTCTGGTTCTGTTGCGCTCCTTGTGGGGTTCCTGTCCTCTCCAGCTCTTACTATTTCCCACTTCTTATATAAGATTCCTTGCACTCTGCCCAACAGTTGGCCATAAGTCTCAGTGTCTGCTCTATATTTTCAATAAAATGTTATTTTTTGAAGTAGTGAAGATGAAGAAAAGCAATGAGAACATGGCTGTTGGGAACATTTTGTGAGCATGATTGGGAAAGTTTATGTGTACAAACTTTTTTTGAATCTTTAATTCTGAATAAGAAAACCTATCCCAGAATGATTTACAAGACCTCCTCTGTCAGTGGGCTAGGGGAGGGGTATGGGTAAAGAAGATGGAGGGAGGTTAGAATAGAGAGGGAGAAAGGAGGAGGCTTCAGTTGGGATACAAATTGAATAAACTGTGATTAATTAAAAAAAAGAACTCACACAATAAGAGAACTTAATGGTATAAAAGGGAAATGAAGTAAGGAAAGGACAAATTCAACAGGTAACAACATTATCTGCAGCACCCATCTATAGGATATTTTTACTTCTTTGCTTTGAATATCAAAAACCAAAACAACAACAACAACAAAACTCATTCTTTCAGGGAAACAGAAGAAAAGGAGGAAATGATTACTGAACAGTGAAGCATTATTTCTATTAAAGTTCTCCTCTACCATTTTCATGCATGTCTAAAGCTCCCGATTACTCTCTCCCCAGGCATGCTCTTGTCTCTCCCACACAGTCAATGTCTCTCCTTGTGTATGAGCCCCTATCTCAGCGAGGAACACTGAAATGCGAGAGCATGTTTCCAGGCTGAAAACCATGAACACTTTCACTCTTATAACAATGCAATACTCTAAACTTTTAATTCACTGCACTGGAAGCAAAAATAAACAAGGAACCTGACATGAGTCAATATTAGGAATTAATAAAATAAATACAGAAGAAATAATGAAAAAAAGAAATTCCCCATGAGATATACACTGAGAGGTAAATTTTGAATTAAATTATTATTCTAAATACTTTGCTACAATATATTTTATACTTAAAATTTTATGTAAATATTACAAACATTAAAATATAAACTCAAAAATTTACATTACATTTATATGCATTGGTTAATAATTTTTCATGACTATAAATAAGATTCAGTATAAAAAAAAGCCTGTCAAAACTGTAAAAATTTCTAATAATTAATATTTTGTTCTCATAATTTTAACTGGTATTAAATAATTGTGCATATGCAATACTCCTTTTTGTTTAAATTTCCATCAATAATTATATTTGAAAATATGATAAAATATTCTATAAACTACAATTTGCCTGGCCAAGAATAATCTGAAACTATTTGACATAAATTTATCACACAACAAATTTTTGTTATTAAATGTAAAGTCAATGATTATAAGAAACTGTTGTATACTAGAGCATATTTTAGTTATATGCCTAGGAATGGTATAGCTGGATATTGAGGTAGCACTATTTCTAACTTTCTGAGAAAGCACCAGGATTTCCAAAGTGGTTGTACGAGGTTACACTCCCACCAGCAATGATTCCCCTTTCTCCACAACCTCTCCAGCATGTATTGTCACTTGAATTTTTCATCTTGGCCATTCTGATGGGTGTAAGGTGATATCTCAGGATCACTTTGGTTTGCATTTCTCTGATGACTAAAGACATTGAACATTTTTTAAGTGTTTCTCCACCATTCCATATTCCTCTGTTGAGAATTCTCTGTTTAGCTGTATACCCCAATTTTAATTGGATGATTTGATTTGTTGCTTTTTAGCTGAGTTCTTTATGTGTTCTGAATATTAGCCCTCTGTCAGATATATGGTTGGTGAAGATCCTTTCCTAGTCTATAGAAACTGGCTATTTCGTTTACAACTTTGACTACTTTGAAATATGCTTGAATAGTGAATGAGAATGAATACTTTAAATTTACTTTATTGTCAATAAAATTTAGATATGTAAGTGTTCATTAATTGTGTTTTGTCCCATCACAGCTTCAAAGTAGTTATATCAACCATTTCATTATATTTGCCTGTCACCTCTGTCCTTGTTAGAATTTTTCCTCCCTCTGACTTCTTCCCATCTCTGTTTTGTTATTTTTGAGAGACTGTCAGAATGTAGTCCAGATTGTCCTCAACTCATAATCATCTCTGTCTCAGCCCTCTGAGTGTCAGGATTTCAGACATCCATTGCCATATCTTTCTCTGCTTCCTTTTTAAATGAAATAAATACATTTAGAGTCAGCATGAGCATGAAATAATTCAATATTTGTCTTTCCATTCAAAGATTATTTTAGTGAAAATACAGTCCCTCTGCATTCTTCTTTCATGTCAGGAATGATAAGATTTGCTTCTCTTTCATGATTGACTGTTATCCATGCATGCATACAGGTGTATTTCCATTTGCAGAGATACCCCAACTCTCATGTTCATTATGGAACTGCTCACAATAGGAAGGCTATAAAATTGACTTTTGCGTGTATGAATACACTCTGAATATGTTTAAATGAAATCAGCCAGGGGCAGTCAAATAGAAGAAACATGATCTTATCTATATGTGAACTGTAAAATTAAATTCATAGATATTGACAGTAAAAGTGAGTTTGCTGCAACTGGACTGGGTAAGGTATGAGAAAATTTGTCAAATTATATATATATATATATATATATACACACACATACATATGTAATATATATATATATATATATATATGTTAGTGGAAAAAGAAATCCAAGAGGTCTATGGCATTACAATGACTATAATTATTAGAGCATTCTTTTAAAATTAATAAGAAAGTAGATACTACTGTTCTTATTATACAAGTAAACATTTTGTTAATTACCTCAATGTAACTGATTTATAATGTCCATATAATACTGAGTTATACATAGTGAATACACGGACATCAAAAAATAATTTAAATGAAGTTAAACAAAATCTTTTTTCTCATCATAAATTTTACGAAGTAGATTCTGAACCTGATGATACAAGTGTAACTTAAATTGTACTGTCCGTCATAGAGAGAGTACTCGTTTGACTCATATCATCCTAGATTAGAACAAAGATGGCAACTTCAGATATGCCACTGCACCTGATGATGACTAAATTCACGGTAAAATCAAATTACATTTCAAGGGTCAAATTACCTCAGTAGAAATCCAGTGATAGCTAGGCCACAGAGAAGGACATTGCAGCCAGTCCTGAAGAGACCTGATAAGCTAGGGTCAGATAGAAGGAGAGGAGGACCTCCCTTATCAGTGGACTTGGAAAGGGGCAGGGAGGAGATGAGGGAGGGAAGGTGGGATTGGAAAGGAAAGAGAGAGCAGGCTACAGCTGGGATACAAAGTTAATAAACTGTAACTAATATTAAAAAATAAAAATTTAATTAAAAAAAAGGAATTTGAAAAGTGAAGCGATTAAAGACAAGGACGCTCTCCTGTTCAGTTGATTATGTCTGTTTAGGTCCTCATGAATTCATAAGCCTCTTCGATGAATTAAAGCAACATGGTTTTATTCATTACTTTACATACTTATTTAAGAGAGCTAAAATATTCAAAATTTAAATACTTAAACTCCTCTGTTATTTTCAATTTCTTAATGAAGTTTTAAATGAAATATTCATCATATTTCCAACTTTAACATAGAATTAGAAAGCAGACATAAAACTAAATCTGTAAAAAAAAAAATTTCTTCACAGTAACCTGCATAACAACTTCTGGCACCAAAAGATATCTCTAGAAGGAAAAAAGTTTCCTGATAGTTTGTGATTGATTTATCCATATTGAGCAGCCAGAATGTAAGGCATATCTAATAATGGAGTTCACCAAAATTACAAGCTTGCATTGTTTTGGGGGCCACCAACACTTCCATACCAATGTTGAGTTATTCTTCTTATGTCTGTTTATTCTAGTAATTGAAAACGCATATATTTCTGAAATTGTGATCTCTGATAGAAATAGAGTGTGATGTTCTGTGTGTTGGTTGTTGGAATTTCAATATCTCTTGGCAAATGTAATCAGCCTTGTATCAAATCTGTGTTATTAAAAAAACATAACAATTTATCTGTTTTAATCATTTTGTAACCACTAATTAACACATTAAATCCACATAGTATTTCTAATTTAAAGGCTCTATCTATCCATCTACCTATCTATCTACCTAGCATCTATGTACCTATCACCTTCTTATTTATATTAATGTATATGTATCTATATGTGCCTCCATGAATTTGTGTGTATCACATGCATGCAGGCATATAAGGAGGTAAGAGGAAATTAGATCAGTTGGAGCTAGAGTTACTGGTTGAGAGCCATATGCTGTGGTTCCTGGAAGCAGAGCACATGGTCTTTGAAAGACCGATAAATGCTCTTAAACACAGAATGGTTTCTCCAGTCTCAGCATCCCTCTTTCTTTTTAAAAGTATTATCCCTCTTTTTTTGTAAGCCCTGCATGTTAGGTCTATCACTTGACTCATTGCTTCATTATGAGTCATTTTCTATATAATATCAAGGTGCTATTTTTGAAATAAAAGCCAAGGATATGTCAAAACACAACATGGATTTTCAGCACTATTTTGGTAAAAGTTTATCAGTACAGCCTATTATTTCGTATAACCAGTTAAATTTTTTAATGAATTACCAAACTGACCTCTACTATTGCCTCATTTGTCTTATCAAGATTCACATTAATTTTGGAACATTATTACTTTTTTAATTTTATTTTTCTCATATTTATTTGAGAACATAGTATAATTACATAATTTTTCACTTCCATTCTTCTCCCTCCTTGATACCTTTTAAAATCTTGGCATCTCTGTGTTTCATAAGTTGCAGCTACATTCACACATATATATGCTCCATGTATTCACATATATAATATATTCACAAATGAAATATATCAATTTGTGTCTTCTTCCCATATACGTGTATATATTTCCATATACATATATATATATACATATATGCACATATATTTCCATATACATGTTTACATGCATATGTTCATATATATGGACAGTTCATATATATGGAAAGAACAATTGGTTCTTTCTAGACTTATTTTTAATTTATCTGGCTATGTCTATTTTTCACTTTTGTTTTGGGCAGTAAGAATGTCCTTTTTCTAAGTAACCTTCATTCACCAACTGTCAGCTTTTCTCCAAGTCATTGTTGAATATTTAATCTTTTATTTTATCCCTATCTCTCTACATTTCTGAAAAGAACTTAAGTGAGTTTGTAATTTACATTTTTAGCATGATTGAGTGTAATGCATTGTAGAGTTACATATTTTGTTATATGTACCACACAAAATCAAAGACATCATTGTGATATGTCAGTCAATTTTCTTATACAACTCAGGTCATACTGTAGATATCATTACTTCCTTGAACATTATATATCATTATACTTTGTTACTCAAAAGTGCTGAGGCCTCAAGGTGGCCACTTTTGTCTAAGATCAAGTGTAAAACTTTTTTACTAAGATCAAGTGTAAAACTGTTAGGTGAGTGATTTGAATGCACTTTTCTGTGCGTGTGAATAGTTCTCTGGGTCAGTCAAGAGTGTTATTCACAGTTGCATTTGTGCTAGTCACACTGGCATCGACCTGCTGCTCACAGCATCTGTTTCTTTCAGAGACTATGGACCTCAGCTTTTTCGTTCATATCAATGGATCTGGTATTTGAACGTTGGTTTCAATATGTCATTGGGATTTTTTAAAATCTCAGTACTGATTAAAATTTTTATTTCATCCCAGGCAATCCCTTACTCTGTGATCCTACTCTTGGCTCTCAATATTCTGGTATTTACATTATAGAATTTGGCACAGTGCATTTGTCTACAGAAAGCTTATATAGAGTATTTGTAGATTTGTTTTTGTTTTTGGAGTGCTCAAGCGGAAACGAGCTAACTTTTTTCCTGCCATGTGTCACTGTGTCACAACTTCACTTTCCCCTTCTTCCACAGATATATGCACATAAGCATGTACACACATAAACACATACATCAGAACATTCTTATGGGCAAGCAAAAGCACTATCTATTAAAAATAAAGTGATTTGTTTTGTGAATTAACTCAGCTCTTTTTCTCCATTGCGTACTAACAATGAGAAAAATTCGACTCAAAGTCCTAATTTCCTAACTTTAAACATATTTTCACTGACTTTTTGGACATTATAGTCTATGCCAACACATATTTTATTTGCTGGAAACTGAGAATGAAAAGTTATGTTCTGATATTTTCCTGTAACTTTTTTCACGTCATTATCCAAGACTCTGTATAAAATACAATTTCTTGGATAAAATGAGCAGATATGACTTAGGCTAAGCTACAACAAAATACCATGCATTTACTGTCACTATCTTCTGTGGCTGTGCTTTCATCTATTAATTTATTAAATTACAGCACATTGATTTGATTAAAATTTCAAGTTATTTCTTGCTAATATATGGACATAAATTACCCAGTAAAATGCCAAAGATAGAAAATCATGAAAAATAAAATTAAAAAATACAAAGTAGAAGTTCGTGTATCACCATTTCCAGTTAAATTAGAGAGATATGATAATAAAAACAGACAAACTGAATATTGGGATAGAATCAAGACCCACCTATAATCCTACAGCTATCTGATTTTGAACAACATAGCCGATAATAAACATGTTGAAAGAAATTTAAGCAATTCAAGATCCAGCTATACCACTCCTAGGCATACACCCAAAAGAGGCTCAAGTATACAATAAAAACATTAGCTCAACCATGTTTTTAGAAGCTTTATTTGTAATAGCCAGAAGCTGGAAACAGCCCAGATGTCCCTCAGTGGAGGAATGGATACAGAAATTGTGGTATAACTACACAATGGATTATTACTTAGCAATAAAAAACAAGGAAATCATGAAATTTTCAGGTAAATGGTGGGATCTGGAAAAGATCATCCTGAGTGAGCTATCCCAGAAGCAAAAATATACACATGGTACATACTCACTCATATAGACATATAATATAGAATAAACCTATTAAAATGTGTACACCTAAAGAAACTAATCAAGAGGGAGGACTCTTGCTAAAATGCTCAATTCCTATCCAGAAAGGCAAAGAGGCTGGACATCAGAAGAAGGAGAAAAGAGGGAACAAGTCAGGAGCCTGACACAGAGGACCTCTGAAAAGTTCTGCCCTGCAGACTATCAATGTAGATGCTGAGACTTAAGGGCAACCTTTGGGCAGAGTGTAGGGAATCTTAGGAAAGAAGTGGGAAACAGTAAGATCTGGAGAGGACAGGAACTCCACAAGGAGAGCAACATAACCAAAAAATCTGAGCACAGGGATCTTTCCTGAGACTGCTATTCCAACCAAGGACCATGCATGGAGATAACTTAAGACACCTGCACAGATGTAGCCCATGACAGTTCAGTGTCCAAGTGGGTTCCATTGTAATAAGAACAGGGACTGTCTCTGATGTGAACTGATTGGCCTGCTCTTTAATTACCTCCTACTGAGGGGGAGCAGCATTACTAGGCCACAGAAGAAGACAAAGCAGCCACTCCTAATGAGACCTAATTTACTAGTATCAGAAGGAAAGAAAAGAAGACCTGTATCAGTGGACTTGAGGAGGGGCATGTGTGTAGAGGGTGGAGGAAGGGAGAGATTGGGACAGGAGAAGGGAGGAAATCACAGGGGGGATACAAAGTGAATAAAGTGTAATTAATAAAGAATTTTTAAAAATTAAAAAATAGAACACACACAAAAAAACTTTAAGCAACTGGTTCTTGTTAAACTGGATATCTATATGTATAGTGAAGTAGATAAAGCTATATTCTTATCTATCATCTTACAAAAAATCTCTGAATAGATCAAAACGCTGAATTTAAGAGTCTCTCTTATACTCTCCCTTTTTCATATAATTCCCTGCCTTCTGCCCAAGGTTTGATTTATGAGTCTCAGTATATGTTTTGATACACTGCTAGGTAGAGTCTTTCAGAGACCTTCTGTGGTAGGCTTCTTTCCTGTTACTTGTTTTCTCCTACTTCAATGTCCGTCCCATTTGTCTTTCTAAGTGAGGATTGATCATCTTACCTTGGATCCTCTTTCTTGTTTATCTTCTTTAGGTGTACAGACTTTAGTATGTTTACCCTATCTTATAGGTCTAGTACCCACTTATAAGTGAGTATATGCCATGTGTGTCTTTCTGCTTCTGGGATACCTCACTCAGGATGGTCTTTCCTAGATCCCACCACTTGCCTGCAAATTTCATGATTTCCGTGATTTTAATTGCTGAGTAGTATTCCACTGTGTAAAAGTACCACAATTTCTGTATCCATTCCTCCACTGAGGGACATCTGGGTTGTTTCCAGCTTCTGGCTATTACAAAATAAAGCTGCTGCCAACATGTTTGAGCAAATGTCCTTTTTGTGTACTTGAGCATATTTTGGATATATGCCTAGCAGTGGTATAGCTGGATCTTGAGGGAGCAGTATTCCTAATTGTCTGAAAAAGCACCAGATTGATTACCAAAGTGGTTATACAATTTTACATTCCCACCAGCAATGGAGGAGGGTTCCCCTTTCTCCACAACCTCTCCAGTATGTGTTGTCACTTGAATTTTTGATCTTAGCCATTCTGATGGTGTAAGGTGACATATCAAGGTCATTTTGATTTATCTCTATGTATCTCTATGATAGGTAAGGATGTTGAGCATCTCTTTGAGTGTTTCTCTGCCATTCTATTTTCTTCTACAGAGAATTCTCTATCTCTATACCCTATTTTTTAAATTGGATTGCTTTATTTATTGCTGTTTAACTTCTCTAGTTCTTTATATATTCTGTATAATAGCCCTCTCTCAGATATAAGGTTGGTAAAGATCCTTTCCCAGTATGTAGGCTGTCGTTTTGTTCTGATGATTGTGTCGTTTGCTTTACAGAAGCTTTTCAGTTTCATAAGGTCCCATTTATTGATTGTTGCTCTTAGAGCCTGTACTGTTGGTGTTCTCTACATTCTTTTTTAAATGTCTCATTATTCATCTTTATTTACTTATTCCAATTTATTTACTTTGTATCAGAGCTTTAGCCCCCTCCCTTGTCTCCTTCTAATCCCACCCATCCTCAGTCATCTCCTCTTACGCCCTTTCCCTAGTCCACTGATAGAGGTCCTCCTCCCCTTCTCTCTGATCTTAGCCTATCAAGTTTCATCAAGCCTGGATGCATCACCGTACTCTGTGCTCTGGCAAGGCTGCACACCCCAAAGAGCCAGCCACTGAGTTCATGTCAGAGACAATTCCTGCCCCCTTACTAAGGAACACACTTGGAAACTTTGCTGTCTATGGGTTCCTCTGAACATGGGATCTAGGACCTCTCCATGCATGGTCCTTTGTTGGACTATCAGTCTCTGCAGGGTCTTCTGGGCACAGGAGTTTTGGTTCTGTTGGTCTACAGGTTGAGTTCCTGTCCCCTCCAAGCCTTTCTATCTCCCTCTTCTTCTATAAAATTTCCTGCACTCCACCCAAAGTTTGGCTACCAGTCTCAGTATCTCCTTCGATATCCTGATGGGCAGCGTCTTTCAGAGGACCCCTATGGAAGAATCCTTTCCTGATCCTGTCTTTTCCTACTTCCAATGTTTATCCTGTTTGCACTACAGAGTGAAGTTTCAGCCTCTTCCTTGGTGTCCTTCTTGTTGTTTAGCTTCCTTAGAAGTATAGGTTTTAGTATGTTTATCCTATATTATATGGATAATATCCACTGATAAGAGAGTATATACCATATGTGTCTTTTTGCTCCAGTGTTGGTTACCTCACTCAGGATGATCGTTCCTAGTTTGCACCATTTACCTGCAAATTCCATGGTTTCCTTGTTTTTGATTTTTGTGTAGTATTCCATTGTGTTAATGTAGCTCCATTTCTGTATCCATTCTTCCATATAGGTTATTTCCATATACTGGTTATTATAAGTAAAACTGCTATGATCATAGCTGAGCAAAAGTGCTGGTTGTATGGTTGAGCATCTTTCAGATACGTTCCTAGGAAGGATATAGTGGGATCTTGATGTAGTACTATTTCTAATTCTCTGAAAAACATCAGATTGATTTCCAAATTGATTGTACATTCCCACTAGCAATGGATGAGGATGCCCCTTTCTCTATAACATCTCCAGTATGTGTAGTCCCTTGATTTTTTGATCTTAGCAATTCAACGGGTGTAAAGTAGAATCTCAGGGTTGTTTTTTATTTGCATTTCCCTGATGACATTGAATATTTCTTTTTTTTTTATTTTTATCAGTTACATTTTATTAATTCTGTATCCCAGCCGTTCCCCCAACCCTCGTTCCCTCCCAGTCCCTCCCTCCCTCCCTCATCACCACTGTGCCCCTTTCTAAGTCCACTGATAGGGGGGACCTCCCCCCATTCATCTGATCCTGTTTTATCAGGTATCTTCATTGAGTTCCTGTTAGAAATAGTCCTTCTTTAAGTGTTTCTCTGCCATTCATTTTTTCTGTTGAGAATTCTCTGTTTAGCTCTGTGCCCAATTTTTTTGATTGGATTACTTGGTTTGTTGGTATTTGATTTCTTGACTTCTTTATATATTCTGGGTATTAGCCCTCTGTCAGATGTTGGGTTGGTGAAGGTTTTTTAAAATTCTGTAGACTGTCATTTTGTTCTGTTGACAGTGCTCTTTCCTTTACAGAAGCTTTTCAGTTTCTTGAGGTCTCACTTATTGATTGTTGATCCCAGGGCCTGTGCTGTCTGTGTTCTCTTCAGGAAGTTGTTCCCTGTCCCAATGAGGTCAAGGCTCTTCCCTACTTTTTCTTCTAACAGATTTAGTGCTCTTGGTTTTATGTTGAAGTCTCCTATGCAATAAAAGCCCAGGGGCAGAAAGTTTAAGTGCAGAATTCTATTTGAACTTCAAAGAAGAACTTACACCAATACTCTTCAAACTATTCTACAAAATAGAAACAAAAGAAACATTACCAATCTCATTCTATGAGTCAACAGTTACTTTGATACCTAAATTGCATAAAGAACCAACAAAGAAAGTGAATGTCAGAACCAATCTCGCTCAAGAATACTGACACAAAAATACTCAAGAGAATACTAAAAAACTGAACTCAAGAACACATTAACGATATCATCTACCATGGACAAGTAGACTTCATACCAGGCATGCAGGGGTTCAATGTATAAAAATCTGCCAATGTAATCTACCATATAAACATACTGATCAACTCCTTAGATGCTGAAAAAGCAAGTGACAAAATTAAATACCCGTTTATATTTAAAGTTTTGGAGAGATCAAGGGTACAAAACACATACCTAAATAGAATAAAAGCAATACAGAGCAAGCCTATAGCTAACCTCAAAATAAATGGAGAGATACTTAAATTATTCCCACTAAAATCATGGATAAAGCAAGGCTTCCAACTCTATGTTTATCTCTTCAACATAGTTCTTGAAGTTATAACTATAGCAATAAGACAATTAAAGGAGATCAAGGGGATACAATTTGGATAGGAAGAAGTCAAAGTATCACTATTTGCAGATGATATGATTGTATACATGAGTGAATCCTTCAGCTGGTAAACACATTCAGCAAAGTGGCTGGATAAAAAATTAACTCAAAAATAATTCTGATGCCCTCCTGTTGTAGTTGGAGGTTAATATTTACTATTGATATATCTTTTGGTAATGCTGCTGTTAATCCTAAACAGCTGTATAACCAAATCACCACACAGAGACTGGGTTTATTTAGTTAACCTAGAACACAATGCTGGGCAATAGTTACTTCCTCCTAAACCTCCAAGCCCTAATAGTTTCCTAACATTTAGATTTTACACATTATACTTGATTTTTGTGAAATATTATGTTCAGTCCATCTCCACATAGTTCCAAGTTCTCTCCCCAGCTCTCTCTCCTAGCTCCCTCTTGCCCCTTCTCCTCCCACTCATTTCCTGCCCTCTGGCTCCTCCCTTTGCACAACATTGTGGTTAGTTGTTTTATTTTGGCCTGTTTACACACAGTTGAGACAGGATGCTTAGAATACATGTCACAATGCAATATATGGATTGAAACCAGAGAGTGAGGCCGGGGGAGATCAGCATTTGAAGGAACAAGGATAAGGTGCATATATTTCAAAAGAACATTATACCAACACCCTCCTATATACAAAAGACAAACAGGCTGAGAAAGAAATTAGTAAAACAACACCTTTGACAATAGCCACAAATAACAGAAACTATCTTGCTGTGACTCTAACCAAGCAAGTGAAAATCCTGTATGAAAAAAACTTCAAGTCTCTGAAGAAAGAAATTGAAGAAGATTTCAGAAGATGAAAAGATCTCCCATGCTCATGGATCAGTAGGATTAACAGAGTGAAAATGGCCATCCTCCCAAAAGCAATGTACAGATTCAGCGCAATTCCCATCAAAATACCAACACAATTTGTTACAGACCTTGAATGAACAATTATCAATTTTATATGGAAAAAAATCAGAATAGCCAAAACAATCCTGTACAATAAAATATTTTCTGGAGACATCTCCATCCCTTATCTCAAGCTGTACTATAGAACAACAGAAATAAAACCTGCCTGGGACTGGCATAGAAACAGAATTGTGGATCAATGGAATCAAATGAAGACTCAGAAATAAACTGATACATCTATGGATACTTGATTTTTGACAAAAAATCCAAAACCATACAATGTGAAAAAAAGATATCATCTTCAACCAATGGTGTTGTTCTAACATGATGTGTATAAGCAGAAAATGCAAATAAATCCATATTTATCACCCTGTACAAAAGTAAAGTCCAAGTGGATCTACATTCTTTTGTAGCATTATAATTTAATTAGCATTAATTAGCGTTTACTGGTTACTTCATAGGGAATAGAACTATTGATTTGTAGTTGTCAGTATTTATATTTTTAAATGAGCATATTTTTCTTTTACTGTAAAAATAACATTGCTTATTAAACAAAGTATATTTCAAAATTTATTTAAGAAAGAAGTATAGTAAAATTATATTCAAGGTAGAAATGTTGATTATGAAAAATTCTGTCTAAACTTTATTAATAAAGAAAGAAAATTGACCGTAGCTTTATTATTAGTTTGATCACAGTTTGTATCAAACCCAGAACTAATTTCAAACAAATGTTCATTCTCATATAATGTACTGGCCATCTGTGAGTTGGTTTTAAGATGATTAGAAATGATACCTCTTACTCTTATTTACAAAACACAAATGTATATGTTTGGTAGTCACAATATAAGTGGCTTCTAACTATTGTAAATCTCTTTCCTGGGAAAGCACAAATAGCAGCAGATGTTATCCATGTATATAATTTTATCTTTATTAAGTAGTATTTCCCTTACATATTTTGTTTTTATGAACAGAAAACAGCAGCTTATGTTATTGCCTAATACTATATTATTTCAGTTTCAGTGCACACTATGTTAAATTTAATCGTAATTAAACCTGGAAGGCATTTGCCCCTATTAAAAGTGTATTTACTGTAGTCAGTAAAGCTAGAATGGCATAGATCCAGAGAATTTTATAGCAGAGATATCCTTCTTTCTAAAAGGAGAATGCATTTATTGAGACTACTTTCCAAATTATAGCATCCCATGAAGACGCGTGCCAGCTGACCATCTTTGCAGACAGACTGCAGTTGGCATATGGCATGACAGGAAGCTTGGAGAACCCCTGATGTCCCAGAAAATCCTATGCAATATTCTATCCTTTCGCAAAAATTCCAGTACATGCCTATATTTGTCACTTGGAAGATCCTAAAATTCTTGAAAAAAATAATTATCAAAAATAGATATTTATTACTCAGTAAGCTATTCTCCCTAATGCTTAAGATAGATTAAAAAATTACTATCATTTTATAATGCAATGGGAAGTAAGGGAAATACAATTGAAACAAATAAATATAAAAACATTATTATGAGGTAAGAAGCCATTTCTTTACTCTAGTGATGAACCTGAACAATTAGGATTTAGAAAATCTCCAAGTTTGTGAGGGGTTTGTTTTGTTTTGTCTTTGCTTTTTATTGACAGGTTTATTTATTTTTTTGAGATAGTGTCTCTCTGTGTAATGTAAGCAGGTATAAAACTGCCTAGCTAGCTGCCTTGCCTCCTAAGTAATTATACTACAGGCATGCAGCACTGTAGCCTGCTAAAATTTTACTCTTTAAGTCAGAAATGATTTTTAACATGGTTTCATGTTTTCCACAAGTATGGAGGATTTATCATATAACAACGATTCCTTGAATTTAAAACACATGGTAGTGAGAGGGACAGGGAGAAGGGGAAGAGAGAAAAATACACTTAGTGGACTTCAAAGGAGTATATTGGTTGTGAGCTTTCTACCAAGTTTACACATTGCTCATGGCTTTATCGTGGTATGCAGTACCACATTACCATGTGCTTTCTGCCTGTGTTATGGAGCTGAGTTGTTATAGTTCTTGTGATGACCAGAATTGCTTCTCTGCCCACACTGCAGGCTCTATAAATGAATCTTGCCTCAAGCACTATGAAGCACTTTTTTGAAAAGTACTCTTTTTCTCTTTCTCCTATTTTTGGAAATTCAAAAGCTTGAGTGACAATTTATATTCATAATCCTAGTACAGGGAAGGCTGAGGGAGATAGATTACATGAGATTAGGAGCAGCCTGTTGAGTTCCAGGGTAGTTTGTGCTATGAATCACAACTACTCTCACAAAACACAGCACAACAAAAATGACAACAACTGAAGTAAGGGGGGGAAGAGAGAGAGATAGGGTATACATTAGCATGGTTGGGGATTAGGGGTGACAGTAATCAGAATAATTTATAAAAATACTCATCTCAATAAAAATTAAAATAAATAAAAAGAGAGAAAACCTGAGCAGTAAATGATCATCTTCATTTTAGATTTAAGTTAAATAACATTTCTCCAGAAAGCCTATTTCTTAAGATCAATACTTACATTACTCCTTTTTTATCTATTTTAGTAGACGTTTGACAGTTTAATAGGTGTGTTACATGTATGGTAGACTCAGGAAATCACTTCTACAGCCAATATATAAGTTCGAGAGCTCTCACGGAATCATTTAAGTCCAATTATAATGGATGTAGAAAGTCATGAGGACAGGACATAGGAAGGCAGCATTGATGTGATGAAGAAAATTAAACTGTGCTTCCTTATATCAAGAATAAGGAAGAAAACAGGGAACAGGACAGGGCCTACCAAGAGGACCACTGAAAGACTACATATAGAGTATTAAAACAGATGCTGAGACTCATAGCCAAACTTTGGGCAGAGTGCAGGGAATCTTATGAAAGAAGGGGGAGATGAAAAACCTCAAGCAGACAGGAGCTCCACAAGAAGAGCAAGACAGGGTCAAATGAAAGGGGAGGAGGTCCTCCCCTATCAGTGGACTTGGAAAGGGGCAGGGAGGAGACCAGGGAGGGAGTGTAGGGTTGGGGAGGGAATGAGGGAGCGGGATACAGCTGGAACACAGAGTTGACAAAATGTAACTAATAAGAAAAATAAAATTTAAAAAAAGTTTGGGCACAGGGGTCATTTCTAAGACTGATACTCCAACCCAGGACCATGCATGAAGATAACCTAGAACGCCTGCACAGATGTAGGCCTTGGAAGTTCAGTGTCCATGTGTGTTACCTATTAAGGGGAACAGGGGCTGTCTCTAACATGAACTCAGTGGAGGCTCTTTGATTATCTCCCCCTAAAGTGGGAACAGCCTTACCAGACCACAGAGGAAGACAATGTAGCCAGTATTGATGAGACCTGATAGGCTAGGGTCAGAGGGAAGGGGAGGAGGACTGCTCCTATCAGTGGACTGGGGGAGAGGCAGGGGAGTAGAATAGATAAGAAGGGTGTGGTTGGGAAGGGATGAGTGAGGGGGCTACGACTGGCATACAAAATGAATAAACTGTAATTAATAAACAAATTAATTAATTAATAAAAAGAATTACCTAAAATCAATGACTCCATTTAAACTAGTACAGTAAAATAACATGATACTTTACTATTATTCTTGATTGTTTTTCTCATATTATTACCCAATGTCCACAATTATGTCTTAGTATATTACAGTGCCTAAAAGAGAGAAGAAATTTAGTATGTACGTGTATTTGTATTAAAGAATGAAAGAAAATCGTACATGCAAATACTATATTTTGATATTTATTCCTGAGACTACATATTTAAATTTCACTTTCAACATATACAATCTAAACTGAAAATAAACCTGATTTGATGAATATGGCTCAAGCTACACTGTGGAACATAGTTAAAAGGGAAATGATGTAAAGGTTGTGCAAGATGACACAGCAGGTAGGATAGAACAGTAGGTACTAAGCCTGGTGATCTAAATTCAATCCCAGTATATGCATGGTCAAATGAGAGAACAAACTCTCACAGTTTGTCCTCTGACATATCAAAACACATGCACATACACACTCACACAGACACACCACTAAATAAACAGCAAAAATTATAATGCAGAAGTGATAACTCCATACAGAGAGTCTGTTTTTAAAATCGAGAGTATCTAATCTCAAAATCTGAATCAAATTCCACAAACCTGCTTCACTCTGCCAGCACTTGCCTCTCCTACATATGAGCTAGGTCAACTTTTTTCATTCTCATAGGCCTGTTTTTTTCTCGATTTTCCTTTACTTCACAATTACATTTGATTCCCTCTCAGTGTCTCTTCCCTGTCCCTGCCAATTTGGGATTTTCCTACCCTACACCCAAGATAGAGTAGAGAGCACATAAACTCAGAGAATAAAAAGTAAACTACCTGAAATTTCACCCTACACCCATCAGAATGGCTAAGATCAAAAACTCAAGTGACAACACATGCTAGAGAGGATGTCGAGAAAGAGAAAACCTACTCCATTGCTTGTGGGAATGTAAAATTGTATAACCACTTTGGAAATCAATCTGGCATTTTCTCAGACAAATAGGAATAAGACTACCTCAAGATCTAGCTATACCACTCCTAGGAATATATCCAAAAGTTGCTCACATATAAAAGACGTTTGCTCAACCATGTTTATAGCAGTTTTATTTGTAATAGCCAGAAACTGGAAACAACCCAGACATCCCTCAGTTGAGGAATGGATACAGAAATTGTGGTACATTTACACAATGGAATACTACTCAGCAATTAAAAAAAAAGAAATCATGAAATTTGCAAGCATATGGTGTGATCTAGAAAAGGTCATCCTGAGTGAGGTATACCAGAAGCAGAAAGACACACATGGTATATACTCACTTATAAGTGAAGAGAAGCACTTAAAGAAATGCTCAATCTCATTAGCCATTAGGGAAATGCAAATAAAAACAACCCTGAGATTTCACCTTACACACATCAGAATGGCCAAGATCAAAAACTCAAGTGACAACACATGCTGGAAAGGTTGTGGAGAAAGGGGAACCCTTCTCCACTGCTGGTGGGAATGTAAACTTGTACAACCACTCTGGAAATCAATCTGGCGCTTTCTCAGACAACTAGGAATAGTGCTTCCTCAAGATCCAGCCATACCACTCCTAGGCATATATCCAAAGGAGGCTCAAGTACACAGAAAGGATATTTGCTCAACCATGTTTGTAGCAGCTTTATTTGTAATAGCCAGAAGCTGGAAACAACCCAGATGCCCCTGAAATGAAGAATGGATGCAGAAATTGTGGTACATCTATACAATGGAGTATTACTCAGCAGTGAAAAATAAGGAAATCATGAAATTTGCAGGTAAATGGTGGGACCTGGAAAGGACCATCCTGAGTGAGTTGTCCCAGAAGCAAAAAGACACACACGGTATATACTCACTCATATAGACATACAACATAGGACAAACCCACTACAATCTGTGCATCTAAAGAAACTAAGCAAGAGAGAGGACTCTACCTAAAACGGTCAATCCCCATCCTGAAAGGCAAAGAGGATGGACATCAGAAGAAGAAGAAAACAGGAAACAACCTAGGAACCTTCTACAGAGGGCTACTGAAAGCCAGAAGAAGAAAACAGGAAACAAACTAGGAACCTACCACAGAGGGCCTCTGGAAGCCTCTGCCCTGAAGACTATCACAGCAGATGCTGAGCCTGATGGGCAACTGTTGGGCAGAGTGAATGGAATTTTATGTAAGAAGTGGGAAATAGTAAGAGCTGGAGAGGATAGGAACTCCACAAGGAGAGCAACAGAACAAGAAAATGTGAACACAGGGAACTTCCCAGAGACTCATACTCCAACGAAGGACTATTCATGGAGATAACCTAGAACCCCTGCACAGATGTAGCCCATGACAGTTCAGTGTCCAAGTGGGTTACATAGTAATGGGAAGAGGGACTGCCTCTGACATAATCTGACTGGCGTGCTCTTTGATCACCTCTCCCTGGGAGGGGAGCAGCCTTACCAGGCCACAGTAGAGGACAACACAGCCACTTTTGATGTGAACTGATAGACTAAGACCAGAAAGGAGAGGAGAACCTCCCCTATCAGCAGACTTGGGGAGTGGCATGCATGCAGAAAGAGGAGGGAGGGGCCTATGGGGTGATACAAAATGAATAAAGTGTAATTAATAAAAAATAAAAAAAATCCCTACATATTGCAAAGGCTATACATGTAGTTAAAATTAAGTAATCAGAAACAAATACAAAAAAACAAGTTGATTTCCTGAAATTCAAATTTAACTATGTTTTTTGTTTGTATGTATCAAATGTAAGATTTTAATTTCAGGAGGTCATAGCCACATAGCTATATACATTAAACATATGTCCTGTCCTCAGTTCATATATACTGTCAACACATTGTCCACTTTATAGTCAGACCAACCTTTCCAAAATGTCAGTCTTGTCACTTCAATCTTCTGCTTGAGAGTCTTCAATGAGGCAAAGTTGAAATGTCTTGACTCCTTAACATTTGGTGTCTATTATAATTTTCTCACCATTCCTATCCTCCCAAATTATTCACAGTGCCTTGAAAATATGACTCAGTTCCACTGCCATAAATTTTTAACTCTAAACAATATATTCCTTCCTTTCTAATATTTTAAATTCAAAGCAATGCTCATCACCTAAAAGTTTCAGTGCATCATGTAAACATAGTTAAGAATTTTCCAGTCATTTTCTTCATGTATACCCAGTAAGAAGCATATCATATTGTTTTTATCATTTACATTGTCTTTAGTATTTGTAAAAAGAGATATCTACAGAGGCCTTCCATATATAAAATGTGTATTTGTGGCTACATATGTTATTTAATATGGGTCTCTGAAAAAGAAGGAGGCAAAGAAAAATGATAGGATACAGTAATTTTATACTTAGGATATTTAAAAAGTGCCAGGTGTGGTAGTATATGCCTGTAATCCCAGAGGCAGACAAATCTCTGTGAGTTGGAGGGCAGCCTGGTCTACAAGGTGAGTTTAGGACAGCAAAGACTGCACAGAGAAATCCTGACTCAAAAAACAAAAATATGAACAAAAGAACCAACAAAAAAAAAGAATATTTAAAATGCAAACCTAAACATAAAATTTATTTTAATAGAATTTTATAAAGTACATGTGCAGCATTGAATACTCTGAAATAAATGCAAAGTTGGGCTATTTTCTGTAATATTTACAAAGATATAAAAGGACAGATAGTTTACAAATCTATCAACAGTTCACCAGGGTCTATTTTCTGTCTATATATTCTGTTTGTAATTATATGGAATTCTTTAGCAATTAAAACATAAATTTATCTATCTTATCTCTAGGGAGGCTTTCAAAGAGAGGAGATCTAATTAACTTTGGGGTTAATATCACATTTAGGATTATACTCTGGACTCCTGGAGAATTAACAGTCAAAGAGTGTTGACCAGATGTCATAATGTTATAATTGATAGCTTCTGTGACCCTGCTCATTAGATTCTCTTTCTGTTATGACTAAAGCTTAACACCCACTGTTCCATAATCGCTCTAAATTCTAAGCACATATAATGCTAAATATAAGCCATGCAGAGCTGTGCCATTATTTTATAATACTGATAATTACTTAGCATTATAACATAGCGTTACAATACTTACTTTAATTATGACTGGTATTTGTATTTTCCCTTGTACACAATATTATCTAAGACAAACAAGTATTTTCCAGGCAAATTCTCCTAATATTATTTTCCTATTGTAAAATGGGCAAGGTACTATAGAGTTTCTACAGAGTTCTACAGAGATTCTGATGAAGGAATTTAAGACTTTTTGGACTGAGTTTCTATTAGACTCCATTATTTCAACCCATTTATGACAATTTTTTGCTCAGCAACCTGTCCACAATCAATCTTATAATACTCTTCCTCAGAAGGCGAGTTGATTCCTAGCCATAGCTCTCTTGCACCATCTGCAAATAGTGTATCTAGATCTAGTCATATGGAATATGTGTGTGAACAGTTACTAGTAAATTTATAGCAGTAAGTATTATTAAATAGTAAAATGATAACTTTCTTATTCCACTCTAAACTACACAATTTCTAATTATTGACTATTTTTTCTACCTATGGAAAATTTTTAATAATTACAGAATTCAAACCAAAAGTCTATAAAGCAGTTACTGGAATATTGGTATCTTATAGAAAATAACTCTGGGAGGGAAATACTTAACCCTACAAAACATCTTTTTTTTTTTTGAGAATATTTATTTTTATTTTTTTTTATTTTTATCAGTTACATTTTATTAATTCTGTATCCCAGCCGTGCCCCGAACCCTCATTCCCTCCCAGTCCCTCCCTCCATCCCTCATCACTACTGTGCCCCTTTCCAAGTCCACTGATAGGGGGGACCTCCCCCCATTCATCTGATCCTGTTTTATCAGGTATCTTCATTGAGTTCCTGTTAGAAATAGTCCTTGTTGCCCTCACTTTGGGAAACCAATTGGTTACTGAGCTACCACAGGCTACATCTGAGCGGAGGTTCTAGGTTATATCCATACATGGTCCTTGGTTGAATGTCAGTTTCAGAAAAGACCCTGTGCCCAGATATATTTGGTCTTCCTACAAAACATCTTTAAGTACCATCTGCGTACACACAAAAAAATATTGTGGAAGGACAGCTGATTTGTTCCTTTAAATAATATAATATGTATAAAGATGCTCAACATCCTTAGCCAGCAGGGAGATGCAAATCAAAACGACCCTGAGATGTCACCTTACACCTATCAAAATGGCTAAAATAAAAAATTCAAATGACAACACATGTTGGACAGGCAGTGGAGAAAGGGGAACCCTTGTCCATTGCTTGTGGGAAAGTAAACTGGTACAACCACTTTGGAAATCAATCTGGGGCTTACTCAGACAATTAGGAATAGTGCTTCCTCAAGACCCAGCTATACCACTGCTAGGCATATACCCAAAATTTGCTCAAGTACACAACAAGGACATTTGCTCAACCATATTTGTAACAGCTTTACTTGTAATAGCCAGAACCTGGAAACAACCCAGATGTCCAAAAATGGAGGAATGGATACAGAAATTGTGGTATTTTTACACAATGAAATACTACTCAGCAATCAAAAACGAGGAAATTATGAAATTTGCAGGCAAATGGTAGGTTCTAGGAAAGATCATTCTGAGTGAGGTATCCCAGAAGCAGAAAGACACACATGGTATATACTCACTCATATAGATCTATAAGATAGGATAAACATAATGAAATCTATACACCTAAAGAAGATAAACAAGAACGAGGACCAGGTGTAAGATGATCAATACTTACTTAGAAAGACAAATGGGATGTGCATTGGACATAGGAGAAAACAAGGAACAGGACAGGAGCCTATTGAAGAGAGCCTCTGAAAGACTCTACTTAGCAGTGTATCAAAGTAGATGCTGAGACTCATAACCAAACCTTGGGCAGAGTGCAGGGAATCATATGAAAGGGGGAGTCAGTATGACGTGGAGAGGCAGGAGCTCCACAAGGACCAAATATATCTGGGCACAGGGGTCTTTTCTGAGACTGATACTCCACCAAGTACCATGTATAGATATAACCTAGAACCTCTGCTCAGATGTAGCCTGTGGTAGCTCAGTAACCAATTGCTTTCCCATAGTAAGGGGAACAGGGACAATTTCTGACAGGAACTCAATGACAGGCTCTTTGACCTCCCCACCCCCAAGGGAAGAGCAGTCCTGCTAGGTCACAGAGGAGGTCTTTTCAGCCAGTCCTGAAGATACATGATAAAACAGGGTCAGATGAAAGCGGAGGAAGTCCTCCTCAATCAGTGGATATGGAAAGGGGCAGGGAGGAGATGAGGGAGGGACAGTGGGATTGGGAGGGAATGAGGGAGTGCGATACAGAGTTAATAAAATGTAACTAATAATAAAAATTAAAAAAATAAAAAAGAGGTATATAAAAAAACATTTAAAATTAGTAAAAATAATGTCACCATCCTCTGAAAATGGAACAGATATATTGACGGAAGCAAAATTAACAGATAGATCTCTAGAAAATGATATTATTCAGGGTCCAGAAGCATTGAGAAGAAAGTCATAGAAATGTTCTTTATTTCTTTTCACCATTATTAGTAGTATAGGAACAAACACAGCTTCAAATTTTCCAGCATGTCTCTTTTAATCTTCAAAATGAAAAATAAATATATTTTTTAATTGTAGAAACAGGTATCGTGAAATAAAAGAAAGGAGTTGTGTGAAACCAATCGTAGAAGCTATATACGAGAAACTTTCAAATTACCAAATGTTTCTTCTTGCCTTTGTTATAACCTCTTTTTGCTCTATGAAACTACCCTTATTCTTCTACTCTTTTTAAAATTAATTAATTAATTAATTCACTTTACACCACAGTCTAGACCCCGGCCTTCTCTCTTCTCATCCTCACACTCCTCCTCTAGTCTTCGGAGTATGGGAGACCCTCTGCCCACCCACCGCAGCTTCTCTAGTTGTGTCAGGACTGAGATCCTCTTTTACCTCTGTGGCCTGGGAAGGCAATCCTGTCAGTGGGAAGTGAAAAATGCTGGCAACAGAGTCCAAGTCAGAGACAGCTCCTGCTCTCCTTACTAGTAGATCCACATGAAGGCTGAGCTGTCCATTGGCTACATACACATAGAGGGCCTAGCTCCAGTCTACGGATGCTCCTTGGTTGGTGCTTCAGACTCAGTAGGTCCCTCTGAGCTCTAGTTAGTTGGCTCTTCTATTCTTTATGTGAAATATAAACTCAGTTTGCATTGTGCACTTCACTATATATTGTTGGAACATATCTAGACAGGTCCAACATCTTATTAATATTTATACATTAACAAGAAAACATTAAATACTCAATAATTACTAACCAATTATTGAATAAAATTTATTTTTTAGAAAAAGAAGAAAATTGTGTCTTTAAACATTTTTACTTATTTATTCATTTTTACATATTTATCTTCTTTTCATTATTATTTAAGCTTACCTTTTATTAGGAAGAAGAATAAATACCTATAAAGAATGTAGTATCTGCTTTAAAGTTAGCATTAATTCATATGGAACACTAGAAACAGGATGAGTATGAAGGTATTGTTTCTGATTGAAATGATGAGAGAAAGTATATAGCATTTTCACAATAATCTATCTGAATCATACACACACACACACACACACACATTACAAGTATATGCTATATTTGTTTGGCGGTAACTGTTGACACCAAATGTTTCTCTAGTTTAATGAGAAGATCTATTTCAGATAAATTTTAAATTGTCACGTTGAAAGATGGTTATAGGGAGATGTAGCAAGACATTCTAAAGTATGGAAACCTAGGACACTTGCCATTAATCTAATTCATAATTTGTGTAGTAGGTTTTCAAGGTCAGCATTGTGGCTTCTTGGATAGACTTTGTGCATAGTTATAACAAAGACTTCAGCTCCTGTTTTGTGTATTGCTACAAGTGATACTTGGTTGGAATTTCCAAATGCAAATAAAGAAGATAACGAGGTGCTGCCCTTTGACTCTGCAGATTAACTTTAATCAACATATGAAACAATAAATGATCATTTGAAAAGAAAGGCAATAGTTTCAAGAATGTCACAAAATATTTCATTGATTCTATTTTGATTGCAATAAGTCTATTTTTACATATTTTTGATAAAATTTATTAGTGTATTATTCATATATTTATATTTAAGTGTAGTATTTTCATTGTGATCAACCCAATGGTCAATGAATGTTGTATAGTAATTCTGCATATCATTTTCAAAAAGAATTTATCATTATTTCATATGTGAATTCATCATCATTTCAAAAATTTTAAGTTATGGGATTATCTTTGTATGTCAAAAATTTGACACTAAAATAATTTGTTTAATATTTGTTTTATGATTTTATTGTCAATATTGGTTAAGAAGATACGCCAGTAACTTTGCTGGATAAATTTTTATGAGTTTAATTTTTAATGGAAAATATTTTATTATTTGTTCACTTTTGAAACGTATCGAGACAGTTTGTACTCTTAAACAATAGCCAACCCTATATAAAACTTAATATTCAATTATATTTACTTAAGTTAAATAGTTATGTATAACTTAGGCACACAAACATTTAGTAGTACAAATTTAGATAAACATTCATTTTAAGCTCTCAATTACACTTTAAATTAAAATGTACTAAGCTTTTAACCTACATATCATGATGGTGTTTTACTAGAGACATGTTGATTAATTACTCATTTCTTTAAAAATTTCAGCAACATATTTCCCCACATTTTAGCATTTCAGAAACTAAACACAAGTTAAAGTACTTTTGAACTTTATGTTGCTGCTTGACTAAAGTGGGTAATTATATTAATATTCATTGAGGAAGTTTCAAGGTCAAATTTTAATGCAGATTAAACATTAATTTAGCTTATTCATATAAAATATAATTTTATAAGACCAATATAGAATTATTCTTAAAGTTCATTTATGAGTTAATTCTGTTTAGATTGTAACTTTAATTGCTTCTGGACAGTGACAGTTGTATATAAAGAAACTGGTTTTAAAAAACACAGCTTTCTGTCATTTCAAAGATTTCCTGTCTCTGTTTACATTTCTCTAATTTGGGCATTTACATAAACATATTGTCAGAAGGATTCAAACTATTATCCCAAGTGGACCCAGCTTTGAGCATGAGGCATTGTTACATTTGAAATTTAAAGTTACTTAGCTCTATTTTAAGCTTCTATGTGCTTATTAAAAATAGTAGCACAAGATATTACAAAGCAGAGGCATCCTTTGATTTTACACGCAATCTCAGCGACTTTGGTAGTGTTTTCAATGTGCTGGCATTTTCCCTTGCAAATCTGTGTAAACAATGTTCAAAAGAAGGGAAAAAGCAAACCACAATTTCTTCTGTGATCAAAAATTAATAAAATTTGTAAATGATAACTCAAAGATAATTGCAAAATTAAAAATATTTTCATTTCATTTTGGTGGTGTTTTATTTTGGATACAAATCTATGCAGATTTTGTTTTGCATGCCTTCATTTTAAATGTTTATTGCATTTTCACCAGTCTATGTCATTATTGTTATAATTTACTTCCTAAACTTTCTCTGACTTGCTTCAGATAAAATACTGAATTTAAGGATATGATAGAACCAGGGAAGATACCTTGCACGAAGCGTTGCTCAAAGACCTAAGAGGATCTTCTTTGACTGTAAACGCACATCTAATGTATTCATTTTTTAACTTTTCGGAAAATATACTCAAGTTTAGCTGAATATTCTTTTTAAATCCTTAATGAATTAGACAATAATTAGAAGTCAATATGTTGTAACAATTGAAATGGAAAAACAAAAAGGAATTTTTAATTCAAGCATGTTATATGATTTTACTTTGTACATTCTTTAAGTTATACTTTTATAATGGCTTATGTTTATTATTTTACATATTTATTGTTAATTTGTAAGACTTTTACAACAATAATTTTTATTAAAATGCATCATAAATCCAAATTGGATATTGTTCAGACCATTTCTGAATTTTATAACTTTCACGTGCAGTATATGTCATTCTCCATTGTCATGATTCCAATGTTAAACACACTTATTATTTGAAAAAGCATGTTTTGTATATGTAAATCATTTCATTTTTATTTTGTTATATGGGGAAATGTCTTCTTGTTAATAACAATAAAATTATATTTTAGACATGATTCATGTTGTAATCATAGCACTTTAAATTGTAACTCAATTTAACTAATTTGGCATAAAAGCAACCAATATATATTATTTTAAGTCATGAACAGATTTTTTGAATGTACATTTTCTTCCTTTAATTTGCTTGTATGTCTTGTTATGTTATACTGTGCTGTTAGAAAATGTTCTGTAATTGTACAGCGTATTTCATTTTTAAGAAAAAAGGAAAATATCAGATTTAAGATTGAATAAGCTTTTTTCTATATTTAATTCTACCTTCGTGATGCACTCCATCCTAAGGATTGTGTCAACACTGACACCACATGGAACAGTTATGTGTATGTGAATGTTTTAAATGATAAAAATTTTAAATTATCTATTTACATGATTGAAAAAATCATGTTTTATATACTCTCAACCTAAATTATTACACTAGTATCATAATTCTGAATTGGTTCAAGTTTTATGTAAATAACAATAAATATATACTATAGAATGATAATGGGTGTTTTCACTGCCTTATTGAAGGAGTCAGTATGGCTTAAAAATATATCTACCTCTGTTAAATGTAATTTTTTGTATTTTCATGAAACCATATTTACTCTTCACTTTAGAGATGTCTCAATATTGCAAGTGTACCCATCATACTAGCAGGTTTTATGGTCATATTCTAAAATAATAAAAAATGTTTATTGGGTTGCTACTAAATGTTTACAGATTACACTTTCTCAGACTGATGTTTTGGAAAGAACAGTCACAGTTAACATTTTTCCTATTCCCATTTGGAATTCCTTTTAACCATGATAGTGTTAGAAATAACTGTTCCATGGTAAATACATATAGTCATATTTCATTTAAATTATCCTACTTATTATTGATAATCTTATTTAGGCTTTATTGTTAAATCCATTAGTTCCTTTATATTTATTTTGTATATTTTTGAGTGCCTACTTTGTTCCAGGCATGAATATAAAATTAGGTCTATAGCAATGAGTAGATATTCAAATATCTAAATCTATAGTTTGCTTGTCTTCTAATATGTTGATGGAAAAAATAAGAGTACATGTGTGTGAAAACATTACGGATATACAAAATATCTGGTAGTAATGCATTTTGGGGTAGACTTAGGTTTTAGTAAAATGAAGATTTTCTTTATCATTAAATCTTATAATATTTGGGTAATGAAGAATCACTATTATACTGCTCAACACTGAGTTTAATGTTCAAGCCCTTGAGATTAGAATGCTGAAAGGTCCTTCTTTTAAATTATACCAAACATGAGTTCAAACTCTGAGTTTAACCCAGGTCTGTGTCTATGTCCTGGGGGTTAGGAAATCGGTTCTTGGAATCTGTCAGTAACAATTTGGTGACTAAGTAGAGAAGCAACCAAAGCTCATTCTCAAGAATCAGCAAGAAATTGTTACTCAAATGCTATTTTTTCAGATTAATGATAATGGCTCCGTAACGGGAAATATTCATTCAGTTTATTAAAAGGTTTAGATACTCATGTTTTAGACAGTACAAATTCCAGTATTTTTCATATTGAAAGTATGGCATGTTTACAGTTATTTACTTATTTAAAACCAAAAGCCTGGCAGATAGAGAAGTAGCTCAGTAATTAAGAGCACTTACTGCAGAACAATTGAAAAAACCAGGAGCTTCATTAGGAAAACCCTCTGGGAAGTCTCACAGCCACCTGTAATTCCACTCTAAGCCACCTGACACCCTTCTCTCTCTCTCTCTCTGACTCTTTCTCTCCTTCTCTCTTTTTCTCTCTCTCTCACACACAATCTCTCTCTCTCTCTTTCTCTCTATCTCTTTAAAAATTATAAGTCAAATCAAATCTTGAATACTGGTTTTCATCTGGCTTTTATATAATTTTAAAACAGAAACCTTAATTAAGTTCACAATAAAATAATAAGAACTTTTTATTGAAATGAAAATATCATTTCATAGAAATAATTCACCATGTATGTTGCTGCAAGAAAATCCTGTAAGTGGTTATTGTTTGTCCATATGAATACAAGAATAGCCTTGATAAATTTTATTTAATAAGTAGCACAGGCTTATTGGCACAACTATTGTCTATGTAGTAGATTTTAATCTTCACACAATAACATAGATAAATAATGGTTTCCTAATTGATATTTTAAAACATATTACTGTTCAATATAATCTGTTAATTGGCATATGTAATTTATCTCTAATTTCTTCATGTGTAATTATTACATAATTCTTGTGAACCTTGAGTGCGTTGGAGAATGAATATGGCTATTCATATTGGAAAATTCCATGGCAACCATTTTATACTTCTGTGCTTACCGATTAAGGGCTCCATATTTGTACACATTACTTTTTGAGTTTTAGGCAAACAGAATAACCAGACACACTGCTTTGTGGACAGAATAAGAAAAGAAAAATGGGTCAAACTCAATCAACTTTTAAACGCATGTCGAAATTTACTCCTTTTGAAGCAGTCTTGAATCTATTTGTCTAAAAGCTCTAACTAAACGCTCTGGTCAGAATGCAAGATATTGAATAAGATATATAAAAATAAAGTGTATGTCA
The DNA here is from genome assembly GCA_010120015.1 of Rhombomys opimus. Classification (NCBI taxonomy): domain Eukaryota; kingdom Metazoa; phylum Chordata; class Mammalia; order Rodentia; family Muridae; genus Rhombomys; species Rhombomys opimus. The sequence continues at coordinate 3,874,509 of REGO01000132.1, read as the reverse complement.
TTTACTTACTGTGAGAATATTCAGAAACCTTTTCAGAACCGTCCATCTTCTCTAATAGCTCAAGCTTAAAAACTGAACTTATCAAGCATTTAAACATTCTTTTAAATATATCCTCAATACGTTCCATAATACTATAATAAGATCCCTTTTTATTACATAGGAACATGCTAAATCTGGAAAGTACAAGCTTTGCAGGTATTATTCCAAAAGAAAATGAAAATCCTAATTTGGCAATTAAATAAGGAGGAGAATTGGGTGGTGTTTTATTTACAATTATAATAAATAGTGGTAAAATACACATACAAATGAGTGTTCATAAATCAGTATTCATATATATATAATGAACTATTAATATTTATAAATATGCACTCTTAACAACAATGTTTGATAAACATCTGTCTCTGTAACTAATTCCATTAGCTCTTGGCTGTTTTTACTAGATGAAAGAATTAGTTTGGTACTATTTATTTAGGAATTGTGTTATCTAAAACTTTCACTTCAAATAGTGTAAAAATATTAACAGATTTCAGAGACCATATCAACATATAAAAAGAATATATTTCGTGACCCAGTTTGACTACTGGCTTTACAAATGAGATTAGGATGAACATTTATATATAGTAATTTCAGAGTCTCACTTTTTCACCACTTTTAATTCATGCTTTAATTTCAAATTTTATTTCAGTTTCTTGCTTTAAAATAGGAAAGTTTTATATTTTCCCAGAAATTTGAACTGACATGGAATCAGAGTATGCAAAGCATAATTTTGAGAAAAGTGTGGTTACATAGCTATTTGTTGTCAAAACTGTATGTGCTAAAATTCATCTCATGACCTAAAAAAAAAATACTATCATTGACTGAGAGACCTGTAAAGAATTTTTTCTTTCACTTTTGTCTACATTAATGTATCATGTTAGAATGTTTTATTTTGTGTTTAATGGATTTCTTAGGTTGATAAAAAGCAATCCTGGGGGTCTGGTGTATTTCACATGTTAGTGTGTGCTTGTGTTCTTACTTCACCATGTTTTTATTCTTAAGGTAATAATAGAAATATAATTTATTTAAACTTATAAAATAAAACTATAAAATTTAAAAGAAAAAGTTAGCATCTAGTGCTACTGTGTCCCACAGGTTCTTCTCCATTGACCCTCACTTCCTCCACTGGTGAGTTAGAGGAGCATAACAGGACTACCACTGGTGCTATTGCTGTTGCTAGCACATCTGCAGATGTTACTGTATCCAGTGTTACTGCTGTCACCAGCCATAGACTTTCCGAGGAACAGCGAGTTCAAGTTACGAGTCTCAGAAATTCAGGTCTGGATCCCAACACAACCAAGGACCAGCTCTCTCCTCATCAAGCAGATACACAAAGCACAAGCAGAAGACCACGCAATGCTGAACAGATAGAAAGAACTAAAGAACTTGCAGTTGTTACTCATAGAGGTATTGATGTTATTTTACTTGTGCACATTTAGTTACAACCAAAGCTATATTTGGTGATGCTTCTAAGTAGAGAATGAGTTGTAAGAGACTGAAGGTATAGAAAGTGAGGAAATAATCTGTCCCTCAGATGCTTTCCTCTTTATCTTATATTTTTGCCAACTTTAAAAAAGAAACATAAATTGAAGGAGCTGAGCAACATAGATAATAAAAACTAATTTATAATAATTTGGAAGCACAGAAATTAAAAAGAAATCAAAATACAATTTTGATTTAGAGGGAGGGTTAAAGTAAAAGGGAGTATTTTTAAAGGGATAATGTAAATGAGTGATAAATACCTGTCTTTATTATTTACTGTCACATACAATTTTAAGCAATAAAATAGAAGAATAAAACAAGCATTTTTTATAAAGAAATGCACGTGTATGCACACACAAAATTCATACCATGCAGGGATTTTCAGTATTTGTAGGGATGTTTAATACTTAAGAAATTGAATATTTCAATCCATATCTGATGAGTTTTTGTTAACATTCATGATGCAGTTCTAAATTATTGCATGGTATAAATTTATATAAATATATTTTAATTGTGAAAATAAAACAGCTATGGTTGATATTATGAATAAAATATGAAATGACAACAAAGATTCTATTTTTACTTAAAATTAAAACAATCATATATTATAAAATATCAACTCAAATATTACATGTAACTTTGGAATAGTTGGGAAAGACAGCAAACACATTTCTGTGTTTTTATATGCCAAATCGTTTAAATATAGAAAAAAAACTTAATAGTGTAAAAAAAGAGTTTATTTCTATGAAGATATGCATAACTAAAAACCTTAATATAGTGAACACACTGAAAATATGAATCACAATTTCTACTCAGACTCACATATGTTCTTTAATCTGTATGTGGCTTATGTTTTGTGGTTGTGTGTGGTTTACGCAGAACACTATATACATAATTTAAAAAATGATTTTGAGCACACACTCAGAGTAATCAGGATTTTTGACACAAGGTAGCAGAAAAGAAAATCAAGCAAACTGTATCTTAAAAAGGAGCTTATTTCCATTTTAATTTATCCTGGAAATACTTACAATCTTTCCTTAAATTACATATTCTAAAGTAAATTTTTTCATGTAGTACTCAAGTTAAAATATCCCGCTAATGGTATCTTGTTTCTCTATTCATATTCTACTATGAACATTGCTATCAACTTCTCTTACTAATAAAAATCACACCAAATCACAACAAAGTGAATAACATGTAATTTATAAAAATATAAGTAAATGTTTAAAAAAGTGAAAAAATTGAGACACATAAAAAATTGTATTTAAATTTAGCCAAAATTATTATTGCAAGGAGTATTAAACTACTCCACAATCACTATCATCCCCCCCCCAAAAAAAAAGAAACAAAACAAAAACATACAAAAAACCAAGATGACTTATGGAGTCTACTCTAATAATCAATATACTATGAAAATTAAGTCTTGCTCAAATTTAGTATCATCATTTGTGAAAAATTGTGGAATTAAAAACCAAAAGTGTGTAGACATCAGAGTGATAACTACTCAGATTTAAAACAGAAAACACAAGATGAATAAAGTGTAATTAATAGTAAAAAAATAAAAATAAAATTAAAAAAAGCAAAAGGTACAACATACTTTTAAAGACCATTCTCAGGTATGTTTGTAAGAAATAATAATAAATACTAATTTGTTTCCCCCCAAAAAATAAAAAAAATAAAACAGAAAACATATAAGTTATTAAAGTAACAGTTGGAAATTGATTCACTATAAAAGTGTTTTTATTCTTATGAACTTTAGCATCAATATCATTTCCTAGATAGATATGAAATATGTCTGAGCTGCTGACAGAATCTTTCAGTATTATTTGAAAGACTTATTTTCTATATATTCATTTTGAATGATGATTTGAGACAACACTCACTCTGTTGCACAATCTGCCTTGGAAATATTCTTCATGCTTTTTTATGTTGGTATAATAGAGAAAATATTATTAAATATATATATTTAAGCCAAATAATTGATAGATTTCTACAGAAAAAATTTAAAACTTATCCTACTATTACAACAGAATCCACTGATTCCTTGTGTTTGTATTTGTTATATTTAGAACACAGTTACTAAGATGATGAGGCAAATGTTACTCATGTCTATTTCTTTAAAAGGAAAACTCACCTATTATTCTATATGAATACTGTTTTGAAAAGCCTTAAAATAACAGCTACATTTTCTGACAATAAACACTCTTCAAAGACCATTTCTAGTAACTCTTGATACCTAAATGCTTTTTGGTGGATATCAAATCAATGATCTTTAAATATGAGTAATTCCATTTCATCTTGCATGCCTCAGTGCTTCCTGAGAAACAGGATGTTTTCATGGGACATGAATAACATGCTTCCCTTCAAAAAGTTGTTTATAATAGAGTTCGTAGAGAAAACCAACATGCTGTGCAAGATGATTTTATAAAAGCTATGATTGTGGAGAGTAGGAAACATGTTACAGAGAGTGTATGAATCATTTAAAATAAGAATTAACCCGATCCAAGTCAATTCCTTAATCATATATATAATATATATTTAACAAGTAATTAATGTTCTTTTCCATCCCTAGAATTACCCCTACAGGGTAAATCCTATCAGGCCAACCTATAATAATGTCATGGGAACCAATAATCTAAGTATCGTTTCAGTATTCAAATTTATGTCATACAATTCTAATACTGTAACTTCTTCCTTCTTTCCTCCCTCCCCTTTCATTTCTTTCTTTCTTTCTTTCCTTCTTTCTTTCTTTCTTTCTTTCTTTCTTTCTTTCTTTCTTTCTTTCTTTCTTTCTGTCATCCTTTTTATTGGCAAATGTATTTTCTTTTAGTTTCTCTAAATTACAATGTTTTTCTTTCAAATAATTTTAATTCCATATTTTATTTTTGCGGATTGTAATGTAAGTACACCACTTCCCACTTTTCCTCTTCCTCACTCCTAACACTTCCGTAAACCATTCCTTTCACTCCTGCAGAGTCAGGACCTCTTTTTTGTTATACTTACTTCCATATATATGTATACAGGCATACATGCAAAGTTTACACATGCATTTATACTGCACATATATACTGTACTGTACATATGTGTGTGCATATATGTGTATATACATCTATATTCCTAAATACATAACTACAAGCTGCTCATTGTGTGTTTCTTATATGTATGTTTTCAGAAATGAGTCCTCAGTATTGAATAACAAATTTACATGCCGCAGCGAAGATTATTTCCTGCTCTCAACATTCCTTTTTTGCCTGTGATTCTTTATGTAGGACTGAACCTCCTGAGCACTTGTGATTTTTTTGTCCATGATAGCATGTTAATTGTCATTGTCTTGTTCAGTTCATGTTGAAGGGGTCATGTTAATGAGACTCTATAGGTGTAGCTTTTGTATGCCTATGAGACACAATCTTACAACAAACTCTTTTTTGTCCTGGCTCTTACTGTCTTTCTAGCCTTTCTTCCACAATACACCCAGAGTTTTAGAAGGAGTTCGTTTTTGCAGTTGTATCCACTGGGACAGTGTTCTTCAGATTTGTGTATTGGTTGGTTATGGTTTCCAAACGATTCTTAAAAGCTCTTTCTTCCTCTCAACTAGATAATTCTAATTCCTGATATGAAATTGATATTCAGTCAAACTTAAAATTTTGACATGCATAGGTAAATCCCAACCATAAGACTTACACTGTGTATTTTCAGAAGAACTTAGGATAAGATATTGCAAGAAATGATGGTCTTCTTGGTTCATTCATTTCTCCTACTGGAGTTTTTGTTCCACAGGTGAATTCTGAAAAGATCAGTTAAACTAATAAATAAATATTCACAATGTAACTACCAAGGAAATTATTTAAGTTATTGAAACTTTAAATGAGTGTTGCTCATTATAATGTCTGGTTCACTTTTCAAGAAATATTTGTGTTTACTTTGTCACTATTTTAACTCTTTCATTAAAATAAATGTAATATAATATTCTCATAAACTACATTATGTTGCACATTATAGTATTGTTTCAAAATTCCCAATGCAAATAATAGAATGTTTCATTATAATCTTTGTACATAATTTCAAGCTCAAAATATACCTTTACTTAAACAAAAATAAATTCTGAAGTCAATCAACTTTATTTAAGCACATACAGATACGGTACAGTGCTTGCTATATTGCTGAGGTTAATTCTGCCCTAAAGCACAAACATTGGAGCTTTTCCAGTAGTGTAGGTTCTTCAATGTTCATATATTAATGCTATTTTGTACTATGATAATTTTCTATTTTTCATTGTTTTCTGTATTCATATTGTAATTATTTTATTTTGGTCACATTTAATCATCAGTAGTTTCATATATATATCTATGTGTGTATATATATATATACATACATACATATACATATATATTGAATAATTTGAATAAATTGTCCTAGTTAAAATATGACGTTTGGTACATGGTTTTATAGCACTTAACCTTGTATTTTATCTACAAAGAGTAAAGTTGTATCCCACTATGTCCATTTCTATGAAAAATAGTTTTAAATTAATGAATGATCTTAAAATAGATGTTTGTAAAGCATCCTTATACTCCCCTTAGGGATGAATTCCATATAATTTTTTTTGTGTAATGTAGTGTACTTTCAGATTTTGATAAGTAATAGAAATTCACTGTGTGTATTGAATTTAAGAATGAGAAAACTAAGCAGAGTCCTTATTCTGTTCTCCTTTAGCTTTCTGATTTTGAGAAATCAGTTTGAGTCATTTACCACAATAAATGACTGGACATGCAGCCTCAGAGGATTATATATGTTTTTAAAATGATATGGAAGGGGACAATTAAATGCTTAAATATTTAAGACATGGTATTTTTATTATTATCTACCAAATTTATACTAACTCTTGTACATCCATGGAATTGTACAGAATAGTATTGATTTATGTTATCAGTAGTTTTTGCCACTGAGCACCTTCTTCAGTATTTACTTTACTTGCCCTTCCTAAAAACCTCCATCATTCTCATTTCCCCTGCCAATCACTAGTATCTAGCTAAGTAGTCTACATATTCTTTTAAAACTGCTTTACTTTAAAAAACATTTTGATCATTCTATTTTTGTTCCATTGCTATTATTATTATTTACAATTTATTCACTTTATTTCCTAGTTGATCATACTATTTTTAAAAGACACTGGTAGCTCAGTAACCAAGTAGTTTTCCAAAGTAAGGGGAACAAGGACTATTTCTTTCAGGATCTCAAGGTCAGGCTCTTTGACCTCCCCCCCCCCCCGGGGAGGAGCAGTCCTGTTAGGCCACAGAGGAAGACTTTGCAGCCAGCCCTGAAGATACCTGATAAAACAGGGTCAAATGAAAGGGGAGGAGGTCCTCCCCTATCAGTGGACTTGGAAAGGAGCAGGGAGGAGACCAGGGAGGGAGTGTAGGGTTGGGGAGGGAATGAGGGAGTGGGATACAGCTGGGACACAGAGTTAACAAAATGTAACTAAAAAGAAAAATAAAATTAAAACAAAAGACACTGAAGCAAGTGGAAGGAAAGAGTGTGTTTGGACATAAAAGCCAAAGAAGACTCTATGAGTTATATTTGAACTAATTCTAGAAGAATGAATTGAAGTTGAAAGCTAGAAATTTTATTAGATCTCTAAGACCCATAAAAAATGCTTTGAATAGATATCTGTGTTGAATAGAAATATACATCCATAACCAAACTATATAAAATTGCTGAGCTATGTTTAAAGGACAAATGACGTTAACATAAATAGATGTAAAAATAAATGGTACATTTAATATATAGAAATCCATATATTTGTATTTAAAATTACATTTAAGTATTCACATCTGAAAATAAAAAAATTATTTGAGTTAACTGTAAGATTTATTTTGAAATGGTTTCTTAATATTGATTCATAATTGTTTATAGTGTTATCTTTAATTCCAAGAGCTACATATTTAGGAGTAACCTAAATAGTTACAACTAAATGTTGACCTAAATGAGAATGTAAATATGTAGCAATATAATAGAACTCACTGGGTCTGCATTTTCTGTATAACTTACCTCAGATAATGTATTATTGCACCATTATTGTATAAGATACATAGCCTCTTGGAGATGTTATATAAGAACTTACAACTCCTATATCCTGAGTTACTATTCTTTCTCATTAATTCATTCAGTTTTCATCTTAGAAAATATTATATTAAGGTAAAATCAATATAGTAATTCATTATAGAAATAAATTGATATTCTTTTGAAATAAAAGGTTAGCCATATCATAATAACAATCAGTTAGACATGATATATCTCGTAGTCATTCGTTTACTTTAACATTATTTTTCTTAAAGATTATAGCATATTAACATCTACTTTTCCATAAATGATAATTAATATCACCTCTTAATGACCATTCTTGATACTTGGATCTTTTATAATTAAAGTACTAAATCTATTGACCTAGGAAGTTCCCACTACAAATATATGATCATCATTAAACCATATTTTGTACTTCCCAGTGTAAAAATGTAAAAGGATAACCTGAGCAATGTGTGCAAAGTAATATGTGATACAAGAATTTCAAGCCATCACTAAGGTTAGTTTTACAGAACACAGCAATTCTTTAACAGTATGTTTAATGATACTGTACATGCCAAGAAGGTGTTTATATCTTATCAAAATTACAATTAGTTGTGTAACACAGAAGATAAATATGAAGTAGACTTTCATACTTAAAACTACAGTTTAAAACATAAAATTAAGGCGGGCTGCATCAACTTCCTCTGTGACCTGGTAAGGATGCACCCACAAGGGGGAGGTGATCAAAGAGAAAGCCACTGAGCTCATGTCAGAGACAGCCCCTGCTCCCCTTACTAGGAAACCCACTTAGAAACTGAGCAGTCTATGGGCTTCCTATCAGTGGACTAGGGGAAAGGGCATAGAGAGAGGAGGGTGAAGGTAGGTGGGACTAGAAGGAGACAAGGGAGGAGGCTGCAGCAGGGTTACAAAGTGAATAAATTATAATAAATAAATATATACATAAAATTAAATTTTTAAAAATAACATTAAAATGTTACTTCCTAAAAATAAATGATACTTGTTACTTTTAATTTTAAGAGAGGAATGTTTATTTCAGCATCACAGTTCATTCAGATCAGCAATTTTATGAAAAACAAAAGCTGGGATTTTCACTTTTAACATTCATTTCAAGTAAGTCCAATTAAAATAAATAATATTAAAATAAAATGCTAAAGTACCAGGGTTTGTTTTTGTTAGTTAGATTTTTTTTGATAAAAATAGTTCTTCTCTCAAACAATGCACTTCAATCACCATTTCTCCTTCCCCAACTCCTCCAACCTCTTATTACTACCTCTCCTCCTCTCCAGATTTATACACCCTCTATTTCTGTTACAGAAAAGATAAGGTTTCCAAGAGAAACTAGTCAAACAAGACAAACCAAGATGTAGACGAATTTTAATCCAGCAACATGGCTGTTCTGGCAAGGGAACCTTTCTAAGTCTGTCTGATCTGTAATATAGACACACCTTCAGCATACCTTTAATCATTTTAGCTGGAATACAAACATACTTTTAGTATACAAATTTATTCCCAAATGATGACATCTAATTAAGAGTCGGACAAAGTGATGGAGTAGAAGATTTGACATAATGAGTCAGAGGTAGTATATGACCAACTATTATGAGACTAGATAGGACTGATATGTTACTTAAGAGTAGGGCATACAAACACACATGCACACACACTCACACACACACACATACACACACACACACACACACACATACAGAAGTTCATGTCAGTTCAGTTTAGTTGAATGTTGTTCAGTTCAGTTTATTTAGTCCAGTTCCATTCAATTCAGTTCAGTTTATATAGTCAGTGCAGTTCAGTTTGTAGAGCTCAGAGGCAATTTTTCCAAACAGAACAATTCAGTAAGAAGCCAAGAGAAGCAAATTTGATTCATCATCTGGGATAGGAGTTTTGAAATAGAACAGATAAGTTGAACCAATTAGCTAGAGTTCAGAAAGGACTAGATATGGTAAGATGATTCAGTAGTAAGTCTCAGAGGTAGAAAACACTCTAGGTCTAGGTTAGCAGACAGAGGCTGGAAGCTTAATCCTTCAAGGTCTGGGCTCAAAGAAGATTAAATTGTACAGAGGTTAAAAGCTTCCAGGCCTAGTCCTAGGATAGCCAGGACAGAGAGAAAAGCTCTGGGTTTAGCCCAAAACATGTTTGTACAACTAAGGTACAACTCTCATTCACTCTCCCATCTGAGAAAATAAAAACAACATTTATAAAACAGGATACAATAAGACAAGGCAAAAGCTCTCATTCTGAGGCTGGACAGAATGGACAGGGTAACTCAATGGGAGGAAAAGAATCTCAATCTCAGGCAAAACAGACAGACATATATTCTTGTCATTGTTACGAGTCCCACAAAACACCAAGCTAACAGCAATATCTTATGTTCAGAGGACCAGGTTCAGACTCAAGCAAGCCTCATGCGAACCATTTCTGTCTCTGTGTGCCTAGGCTGTTGAATAGTTCTTTTATATTAACAAGTTTATATTTAAAAAAAAGGCCTCTATCTCATACAAAAACTTTGTTCAGATACTAGTTGGACATCATTAGTATAATAAAATATCTATTGTGCCAGATAATTTTTTGATGCTAAATATGTGCATGTCATTGGCTTATGTGGTTTCCTATCGATATATTTTTAAATACTTTCAGATAATTAATAGCATTTTCACATATTTTGCTAATGTTTTTGCAGAATATTCAGACTGTTGTTCAGGTCTGCTCTGGTTTAAACCTCACTGGCATCATCACACTGAAAAATATACTTCACAGCCTTGCCAAGCCACAGAGGAAGGTGATGCAGCCAGCCCTGATGAGACCTGATAGGCTAGGGTCAGTTAGAAGGGGAGGAGGTCCTCCCCTATAAGGACACTATGGAAAGGGTATAGGGGGAAAAGAGGGAGGGGAATTGAGTGTGGATAAAAAGTAAATAAATTTTAAAAATATAAATATATAAATAAAATTAAATTTTAAAAAAGACAGAAAAAAAAATAAATACATAAAAGAAAAAAAAGTAAGACATACTTTAAAGTTTCCTTCACTGTGTTTTGATGGATGTTGAGTAACATCTCTCCAGGAATTAGTATA
>REGO01000132.1:3824400-3858354 GCA_010120015.1 Rhombomys opimus | reverse complement strand
CTTTCTTTTGATGTGGGTTGGTGGTGTTGCTGTGTTTTATTGCTTGTATTCTTTTGATTTTTTGTTGTGTAGTTATTTATGTCCGATGTTTCCTTGGATGTTTTTATTTTCGTTGGGTTGGAATTTTCTTACTAATAACTTCTGTAGGGCTGGGTAACATCGTAGATATTGTTTAAATTTGGTTTTGTCATGGAAATATTTTCAATTCTACGTCTATAGTGATTGAAAGTATTGCTGGGTATAGTAGTCTGAGCTGGCATCTGTGATCCCTTAAGGTCTGTATGACTTCTGCCCAGGCCATTCTGGCTTTCATAGTTTCTGTTTAGAAATCTGGTGTGATTCTGATAGGTCTACCTTCATATGTTACTTGGATATTAAATTAATTACTTATGAAATAAGAATAGAACTGCTTATTGCTATCATAAAAGTATAAGGATTTACTCTGCTTATCTTCTACATATGAAGTCTGCTATGTTTTTTCTTTCCTTTGGCCTTATGGTAAAATTTGTGCCTTAAATTCCCCAAGTTGTTTATTTAGGATGCAAGTGTAACTTTTCTTTTAGGACATATTTTTCCTGAGGATATATAAGAGTGTTTTTTCTATTTCCTTCACTACTATATTCCATTGTATTTAATTACTTATTCATTTACTTAACTTCTATTCTGAAAATCTATCTTGCTTTTCTTGATTTTCATCTCCTGTATTTTCTTCTCCTTGTCTTTTCTTCCATGTCCTGTATACTCAATACCTCTTTTACTCCTTTCATTTTCTTCCCTCTTCTCTTTTGGCTTGTGGAATATACAGTTTTGATGAAAAGTTAAAAGAACTTTCTTAATTAAGTCATATGAAAAGATAGTGACTTATGATCTTACAGTTATATGTACTGTGCAAAAATCATACATGAGCTGTGCTATGGAGGATGGTCATTTTGATCTGGGAAATCAACAAAGGCTTGTTGGAGATATAAAACTAAAAACGAGATGTGAATAGAAGAACAGAGATATTGATATGCTTAGATATGCTCTGCTAAATAACATCAGTAAGAATATAATGAATTTTAAATAAATAGGAAACAGTTTATTAAAAAATACAAAAATTTAATTAACAGTTAATCGTGAACTGACATTTCTATGTTAAACTACAGTTCTCAAAATTCAGTGTGAATCAACCATCTAACTGATGTGTTTGAAGGGAGATGGTGACTTGGTAGTATCACCATAGGATTCATCTAAGTTTCATATTCTTAAGGTTATGGGGAGGGCATATTTAGAAGCTATATGACTATCATAGGAGAAAGCAACACATTGAATCAGTACTATTTTATCAGCTCTTTCTGAGATCTCGTCCTCAGCTAAAATATAATAACACTGGAAAATAAATAGGATCATATTGTTTTAATGACAGGAATTCAGAAAGTCCATTAGAATAGCTTTTCAGGTCTATTATAAATTTATGGAAAAAATCAGTTTGTATATTGATAAATAATAAGATCAATGCAACATTTTAACTTAAATTCCACACATAGAGATATTGTTTGTAAATATGTGATGACATCTAAAAAGAAAAAATATTATTTCCTATCTTATCCTGTTTCAAAACAGTGTAAGGCTAACTTATAGACTATAATACAGTGACAAGACACACACAAAAAAATGACTATCTAATTAATATTTTCAATAAACACACCTTTTATTTCTTAATAATCAATTTGCTTTCACCTACTTGACTTCCATGATCATAACTTGCAAAAAATAACATATTAATTTTAAAACAATATTAAATGTATAAATAATGATATGTCACAATGTATAACAAAAATTCCAGTTATATATGACTTTCATAATATACTTCTACTAGTTAATTTGGGGTGAAAATTTTAGACATTAGTATAATAAATACCTTTAACAAATATAGAGTTGTAAACTCTTTGCTGGGATTACCTATTAATATTTACCTTTTTGTTTTTCTTTTGAAATTTTTATATATAAATTATCTGGTAGAAAATTGTGTTAAGTGTTATCTTGTAGTAATCTAATACTCTATGATCCAAAGCAAGCCGATTTCTTATAGTACGTAATTGTAGATCGAATATAATTCCCACCTTCTCTTTTATTATTCTGCTTTATCACATTTATGATAGTATCAAAACAACAACATTCATACCATTAAACATATCCTTATATGTCTAAAGTTTTAATTATTTACTTACTAAATTACTTTTTTGGGTGAAATAAGACTATTAGAATTTATTTCATAACAATTTTATGTACATTGTAAAGATATATGAAATATTCTGATTGTCAATTGTCTTCATGACAATATTAGATAGTTGAAGTTATTTCATTTGCAAATGAAATCTGTGAGTATTCATTTTAATATTTTTATATAATGGCATCTCTAAAGTATGGTCTTAGTTAGATATAGGCAAATTTTTAAATTTTCATTATTATTATTTATTGCAATTTACTCACTTTGTAATCCGGCTGTGGACCCCTTGCTCCTCTCCTCCCAATCCTACCCTTCCTCCTTCTTCTGCTCTGTGCCCCTCTCCGAGTCCACTGATAGGGGAGTATCTCCTCCCCTTCTATCTGACCCTAACCTATCAGGACTGGCTGCACTGTCTTCCTCTGAGGCCTGGCAAAGCTGAACCCCACAGGAGGAGGAAATCAGAGAGCCAGCAACTTTCTTCATTCCATAAACAGTCCCTGATCCCTTTGCTTGGGTATCCACTGGGAGATGATTCTATGGGCTACATCTGAGCAGGGGTTTTAGGTCCTCTCCATGCATGGTACTTGATTGGAATATCAGTCTCCGCAGGGCTCCCAGGGCCCAGTTTTGTTTTTTTGTTTTGTTTTGTTTTTGGCTCAGTTGGTCTCCTTTTGGATCTCCTTTCCCCTCCAAGTCTTTTTCTCTGCTCCCTCTTTCATAAAATTCCATGCATTTGGCCCAGAATTTGGCTGAGTCTCAGCTCTGTTTTGATACCTCAGTCAGTAGAATATTTCAGAATCAGAGTTTATAAGTTCTGATAAACTATCTTTCTTGTATATCTTAGAAGAGGCCTTTTAAGACAGACTATATTATTGAAATAACTCCATCGTCTGAAAATATGCTCTTGTTTTACAGATATTATTTTTCAGATTTTTAAACACCTCATGGTAGCCAACAGTGTTGTTTTGTTGTTGTTTTTGGCTTACCTTTTCTTATTAACATTCAATTTACTATTTTGTACAAAACAGATAAAAATTGACAATAATATTTCCTGAATTGATTATAAAAGAAAGAGCTTCTAAAAATGTTTGTGTATGACTGTAGTCCCAACACTGGGATACTGAGACGTGGATTTATTTGAGCTTTATTTCTGCTCTATGTACTTACTTTCCAAGAAACAGGGACACCTAGAGATTGCTTGGCTCAAAAAGCATAACCTAAAATTCAACCTCAGATAACAAAAATGTAGATGTATTTAAGATGAAAAATTACAATATTTTATGTGGAATTTATCTTCTCGATATTTATCGTAGCTTAATTTACCAGTGAAAGAAGTAGTCACCAAGGAAATGTCTTTTTCTGTTTCTGCTCAAATATATAAAATGACTAGAACTTCTAGTGGTGCCTGAAGCTGATGCCACAGAAACTCCTCTGCCTTTTAAAGTAGAGGAAAACAGTCCTGTGTTAAAGACACTTTTATCTTCTTCAGGATTATTTTGAGACATTTTCACCATTTTTGCAACAAGCTGCCATTCTTGCATGCAGTTTTTTGAGCATATGGTGTTCCTGCTGTGAGAGAGTTACACAGTTACTCTACACTCTTCAGTAGCACAGAGCAGCGCAGTGTTGAGTTTGGGACGTGTTGCATCCAATATTCTTCACAATTACATCATTCATATTCTGAATCATGGGCTATTGCTTTTTATTACAGATGCTGAATTTTTTCCATGAAATGTTCTTTAAATTGGTATTCCTTCATAATAACAATAGACTTTTTAGCTAACAGACATTTCCAGAATTATCTTACTGAGTTCTTTAGTGCGGTCAATGCCTTTCTTATTGAATAAGCTTATAATGATGCAAGGAAAAGCATAATCAGCTTTCTTGAACTTCCCTACCAGGAAGAAATAAGACCAAGGATGATTTTTTTTTTCAAAAAAGAATTGCTACAATTTCATTGAAAATTTGACCTTTTCATTCCTTTTATATCATTAAAATAAATCTCTATATAATGGAGTAACAAGCATGACGATGTGCCTTCTATTTTAAGGAAATGTAAAGGAATTTTAATCCAGCTACAGGGCCGCTCTGGCAAAGGATCACATCCAAAGACCTAGGTTGGTGTCCTCTGGCTGGAACGCAGACATGCCACACACTTTAATCCCTCTGGCTGAATACAGACATGCCCCTAGTCCAAAACTTTAATCCCTTAGTTTGTAGAAGGAAGCACCCATGTTTTAAAGTGACATCTAATTAAGGGGCAGACAGTGATAAATCAAAAGATTTGACAGAATAGGACTCTCCCAACACTCATGAGAACACACGAAAGAGAAGCGATTTAAGGAGAGGTAGTTGAGTTGAATTAATGGCAGTCAGTTAGCAGTAGGTGGGGAATCCATGGGGAGTCCTGTGTCAATGCTTATGAGATCTATAATGAAAAGGAGCAAGCTAAGTAAGGGAAGTTTCAAAATGTAAATTCCAAGAAGGAGGGCACCAGGAAGTGGAATGGAGCTATAGCTAGTATTCAGGGAATTAAGCAGATTAAAGAAAATCCTGTTGTTGAATGGAATAAAGGAGGAAAAAACCACGGGGCAAGATTGCACCTAACTAAGTTTTCAATTTATGAATGAAACCATAAAAACCAGAAATCTGGTGGAGCCCTGCTTTCTGCCATGATGAAAATGAACTAAACCTCTGAAACTGTAAATGGGTTTCTTCAAAAGCTTTGCTGTGGTCCTGGTGCCTCTTCACAGCAATAACACTAAGACAGTCGGATACTAGTTTCATAAAAAACGTTTTGAGGATCTAGGCTGCACACCTGCACTCTTTTAAATAATGTCATTCCGATGAAGCACAGAGAATTCACAAGGACAGAGCAAATTAATCTGCTTAATTTTTTGAATACTAGATATAGCTCCATTCCACTTCCTTCTCAAAATTTACGTTTTGCAACTTTGCTTACTCAGCTTGCTCCTTTTCATTACAGAGCTGCATACATGTGGACGTTAATAACCACAGAACACAGTCCACACCAGGTTGTTTTGACACGTCCTCTGAAAATTCAATTAATCCATAATCTTTAATTTAGCTCCAGGCAGAGATTTTGGACAAGGGCTGAAAGCTGCACATTCTTCACCAAAATATCCAAAGAACAGTCTCTAGACTACATACTAACATTCTTTCCTCTGAAACCTCTTGACCCTGGCCCCCATAGTTCAAGTCAAGCCCAGCACCACTGTCTTCCATGTCTAGTATAGTTCATTAAAACCAGAAACTACAAACACTCAAAGTGTTCCATTACTTTCTAACCCAAAATTTCAATGTACACATTTCTCAAAAACAAACAAACAAACAAACAAACAAACAAACAAACAAACATGTCCTGGCCTATCACAGCAATATCCTAATGTTCTTGGTAGGAACTTCTGTCTTAGGGTTTCTGTTTCTGTGAAGAGACACCATGATCATAGCAATTCCTGTAAAAGAAAACATATAATTGAGGATGGCCTGTGGTTTCAGAGGTTTAGCTCATTATGGTCATGGAGGGAAGCACAGCATTACATAAGCAGATATGGTATTGGAAAAGGAGCTGAGAGCTTTACACTTGTATCTGCAAGAGTAGGAAGTGACTGAGTCACTAGGCCTGGCTTGAGCTTCTGATATCTCAAATCCTTTGTGACTCACTTCCTCCAACAAAGCCACACCTACTCCAACAAGGCCACACCTCCTAATAGTGTCACTCACTATGGACCTATGGGGGCCATGTTTATTCAAACCACCACACCCTCCAATGGTAAGATAATGAGGAATAATCACTAATTCCATCTAGCTGATATCCTTTGAAATACACTAGCCATCATGCATAAGTATATACATGTTATTTAGTTTGGTTCATAAAATTATATATAAAAATAAAATACATAATGGTTCTCATTTACTATGGTGTAAGAACAATGAAGTAACTTAAGCAGGGTGCCTGTAAGGTATTTATTTCTATCTATATCAATGTAAAGGTTCCTCAGTTGTTTGTAGTAGTGATGTCACCTAGAACAGAAAACGAAACAAACAAAGAAAAACCAAGCAGTGATGATTGATTCTCCGTTCAGTGGATTAAGAGAATGCACCTTGGAAAGATGCTACATCACAGGCTTACTGAAACAACAAGGGACATTCAGCTAATCAGCTTAGCCAACTCTAATCTATGGCATGCCATTGAATCTAATAAAACAAGTTATGACCCTGTGTTCCTCTCTTCCTTCATTACATTTTCCAGATGCTATAGGATTCTGTTGATAGAGTTCAATATTTTAAACAGTAAATATTTTAAAAAATCTCCTGGGGTTATTGTTAAGCTGTATATTTTCATTTTCATGGATCTGCAGAATAACTTGAAAGACTGCTTTTTTTAGTTTGGGCAGAGACACAACTAATTTAGCAAGGTTATAGACAGCTTAGATTAATCTTAGTGGAGATCAAGGACAAAAGTCACAGAGAGCCAGTTAGAACAGAACAGGAAATAGAAAATACATGTGATTTAAATAGTGCTTTGATACTTGAATAGACATGCAAATAGCTGCATAACTTTTCATTAACTGGACCAATCAAAATAGATTTATGTTTGCATAAAATAGAATTCAGCTTTTTTTTAACAACGTGTTTTTGTGAAGACTATGTATGTAACATGAACAGCGAGATCTTAGGGACTAAGCCATGTTTCATCTTTTTTTTTTACATTTTATTTTATATATTTTTTATTAATTACAATGGACATACATACTCTTCTATTGAGTACAGAAAAAAGTAGTTTACCTTGAGTAAAAAAATACTGTTACCATTTTTATTTTCAATGTTCTTGTAAAATTCCTGTGATATTTTTAAAAGAGAAGAGAAATTATAAATAAAATAATCAGCAAATCATTTTTGTTCAAAAATATATATCAAACAAAAGAAATCTTAAAATATACCGAATACAATTATAATATTAAATTATAAAACACCAAAGAAGTTACTTAATTTGAAGTTGTTGTAAAATAAAGATTGAAAATGTAATTAAATTAAAAGGTTGAAACATTTCAAAGGTGTAAAAGTATCTGTACTGAGCTCTAGCAATGGTAATTTCCCATATGGTGACTTTAGTATACCAACTATAAGGATCCCTAAAGAGAATATAAAATCCCACATTTTAGATATAATCCTGACATTTTACAGCACACCGTAGTTGTAAGACCTGCTATGCCAGGCTCTGAGAATACATCTGCTGTTATCTAAGCAAGTGCTAGGGATCCTGAATTTGCTCCCTTTTTAGGAAAGAAGGAAGGTCACAGATAAATTCAAGAATACTCCCTCATAACTGATGAAGTGACCTTTCAGCCGTTTATTTAAATTGTATACTGTCTCCTAAACAAAACTAACACATTTAGATCTACTTATAAGACCTGAAAATTCAACCAAATACATTTTTCTATCTTTAGGAAAATAATATATACTTTCCTATAAAGCTCAACATTCTCTTCAGATCTGAAAATAAAAATCTTCTACTCACTAGTTATTCTGAAGTGGTTTAGAGTTCCAATCTCATTTTATAATGGCATATTTAGCTTTGGATTAGAGACCTTCCATGAAGGTAGCTCTTCTCAAATCATGCTAAATACCTGCTTCATATGTTTTTATAACATACTGTGATTATGTGTACTGGACATTTCTATACATCCCTACTGAATTTATTATTTTTTCATTGATTTGTGAAGGTTCCTGACTTGGTCTAAAAGTGAAATTTACACCACAAATCTTAAAGAAAGTAGATGATGAATTATATATGATGTCTTTTTAGTATAAAATAAATAACTCAAAAATTTTAAGACAATATGATATATCACAAATATAATTTGCCTGAAAATGAAAAATTAAAAAATTCCTGCAGTAACAGTAGACCAAAAAATAACATTCCAGGTGTTAGCCTTAAGTTTGCATAGCAGCACAGTCAGGATTTAAAAACAAACTAACAACAAAATCACTGGAATATCTGGAGTATATCTTACAACCTTAATGGTTTCAACACAGCACATGAAGGATTTGAAATAAGTGTGCAAAGAATATATGTCATTGCATAATTTTACATTGGAAAATATCTTGGATTTTGTGTCTCTCTAATACCCATGACCCAACAAACATTCTTTGTTTTTTTTTTTAATTTAATTTAATTTTTTTTTATTTTTATCAGTTACATTTTATTAATTCTGTATCCCAGCCGTGCCCCGAACCCTCATTTCCTCCCAGTCCCTCCCTCCCTCCCTCATCACCACTGTGCCCCTTTCCAAGTCCACTGATAGGGGGGGACCTCCCCCCATTCATCTGATCCTGTTTTATCAGGTATCTTCATTGAGTTCCTGTTAGAAATAGTCCTTGTTCCCCTCACGTATTTAGTTGTACATTCACATTTCACATCAAATGGTGCTTATTATTACTTCCGTAGATACCACGTTCTACTTAGTTTATTTTTAGCACATATTGAGATGCAGTGCTTTGTGATGATTTTTTCATGCCTCTTTAGGATATTACTGGATTTTCTATTAAGCTTTTCCTACATATTCCAGGAACTGTTAAACTATTCCTTAATTTTCACTACTTCAAAAGAAATATGATAAAGAAACACCTATGAAGAAAATGCTATTCCTTAAATTTCTGTACTATTAATTTAAGGCTAACCTGTGAATGATAGAAATTGTGAGATGTAATGGTCTGTACTCCTGCAGCATCGCTTTTTTCCAAAGACGATATCGAAGCAGAGTTAAAGGCCCCATACCGAACATGTTTCCCAAACTTCTTTGGTTCAGCCAATAGTCGATCTAGAGAAGCAAGTTAAACTTATATACTTATAAACTTAAAGACACCGCAAATGAGGAAGACCTATTTTCTCATTGTGGTTGAATATTTTAAATGACTCAGAGAAATTTTAATCACTAGGACAGAACTGAGAATTCTGATTCCATTAGATTTGCCACATTGCTTTGGTCTTAATTTTGTTTCCAAACAGTTAACAGTAGACAAATGAAACTCTTAGCCCTGAATTGAAACATTAAGAAAGGTGCTGCCCATTTGTGGACTCTGAAGGAAGGTTTTTAATTCCCAGGTCAGTGAAGAGCACAAACAATAGTGATACACTACTATTTGATATAACAAAACATTGCCAATCATCAGTTTCTTCTCTTTTTTTTATGGAAGGCAATTTTTGTAACTTTTGTGGACAGAGAGATGTTTAATCTACAACCCCCCCAAAAAACGTTGTGTGATCAGAAAACAATAGCTTCAAAAATAATTTTTGTAGGAAGTTGGCAGAATAGATGTTTGCTTTGCCACAGAGTATGTGGGATGCCAGCAGCTGTTGTTTGTGTATTTAGATCTGCACATTTTACATGGTGCAAGGTTTTTTAATTGAAATAAACATGCATACAAAGTGTTTGGATCAAACCTAAACCCATAATTACCCCTTCTTCAATTCTATCCCTAACCTCCTTCCAAACATTTTCCCTTCAAATTCATGACTTTAATACCCTTGTTAATTAATCAACAGTCAATTTTAAGATATCCCATATAACCAGAATCAAACACTTAAGTTAGGAATTTTTCTTTTTTTTTTTTATATTAAACAATTTATTGCAATTTGACCGAATTTGATATTAATTTTAAATATTTATTTTTTCTTGTATATAACATTTTTTAAAGATATACTTTATTTTTATTTTTATTAATCACAGTTTATTCACTTTGTATCCCACCTGTAGCTCCCTCCCTTCTCCCCTCCCAACCTCACCCTCCTTCCCTCTTCTCCACCCATACCCTTTCCCCTTTAGAAGGGTATGGGTGGAATTTTTCAATTAAATAAAAATAGAATAAAGTGTTCTTGTCAATATAGTTTATTTGTTGACTACAAAAAGAAAAGCAAGCTTATAATTAATACAAAATGAAAACTCCATAAATACTATATATAACATATAAGAATGAAAAATCTTTATTATTCATGTAAAATTAAGTTTTAAAGTACAAATGGACCAAGAATTAGTAAAATATAGGTTATTTACACATAATAGTTTTTTTTGAAAGAGAATATGTAACAGATGTTTTATTAGCAGAGCCAGATTTATAGTAGAGTTCCTGTGACTAATCAGACATTTGCAATAATAAATACCATAAAACTGGGGATTTTAAATAAACAGTTTTCTTATTATATCACAGTATAACATCAAAAATTGTAGTTATTTCTGATTATCATGAGCATTTTTGCCATTTGTTCTATGATCCTCAACAATCCAAAATTTAATAATTCCAATAAAAATATTTATCTCACCAATGCTAAACTTTTACATTTCTCCACTTTAAAGTCTTTATCGTGTATAACTGCAGTGTCTTACTAAACATACATATCAAAATACAGGTTTGCATGTTAGATAGGCTCCTCTGCGACTGTGTGGTTGATAGCTCAGGCATTTCAAATGAGGCACTGAAAGCAAGGGAATGTATTTTAACTTTATATTATGTAATTTCTTTGCTTAGTAAGCTCAATTAGACATAATCTTTTTCAATTATTTTTAGCTGAGTTGTTATTCCTTCTATCAAATTTCCCTGACATGTTCATTTTTACCAATAAAGACTGCTGCCAAAGTTGTCTCCACTACATCTCTGTTTCTTGTCCTGCTTATAACACCCCTTCTGTTTGGACTGGCAATGCTGATCTAATAAAGATGACAAAGCTATATATCATCTCTTACACACACACACACACATACACACACACACACACACCTTACTAATAGCTGGTTGTAAACAAGCTCTTATTTAAATATGAATATATATTATATGATAAACATTTCATATTAAATCATCTCAAATAAGACTTCAACTGATCAACACAAAACTTAAATGAAGGATATCCAAATATATTATTAATTCAAGTCATCTAAAAATTTCAACTAGTGAGGTTACTTCTGCATGGGTAATTTTCACCTTGGAGCTGTTAAAAATTGTGACTAAAGGCCTGACAAGGTGGCTCATGGCTATAACCCCATTGTTCCTGGAAATGGAAGTAGCGAATACAACTTCTTGACAAACATGAGGGACACAGCAAGACATTGTCTAATTAGTAGAACTCTGAGTATCACAAATCACTCTTTAAAAATCCAAACAAACTGTACTTTATTAATGTGTAAAATAAAGCTTTTATGGGTTGTGAGACAGATATTAGAGGTCCTAACCAGCAAGGCTGAAGAGTGAGCTGCTCCCTAGAACCGATGTAGCAGAAGATTAAAGCGCGCACACACGCACACATACACACACACACACACACACACACACACACACACACAGGCATCATGTACACAAGTACACTCATTGTTGTGCATACATATATACAAAAATCCCACTAGATAGATACATAGATAGATAGATAGATAAATTCAAAGATACAAAACCTCCTTTTCATCAGAATTACTTTCAAATATTTTAACACATATCTAGATTTTAAAATACCATAATTTACCAATATAATTTTATATTATCTAATTAAATTCAGCTACATCTATCTTAATATTCATAATGAAATAGCAAGACAATGAGGGAATTTTACCCCTTATATTATCATTGGCAGAAATGCTTCAAGTCATCAAATAGTGAAAAGATGTTAATCACCTGTAATTTATTTTCATACATGTGGACACATTTGGTCTAATATCTATGATCGTATAAAGAGCAATGATAATGTATAAAAATTGTTGGCAGAAATACTAACATATATTTATTTCAATTACATTATTTCCTAACATGCCAAAGTTCTTAGTAATTCAATTTGGAAATAATAAAAATTATGATACTATTTTCATTCTTCTAATGCCCCGACTACCATCTGTTTATAAGTATAATTTATTCAGCAAAATTTAATGAAGTCAAGTGGTTAATGATGGACAGTCAAAGTTACATATTTATTCTAAAATTTAGATTATTCTAAAGAAGCTTATACATGTGTATCAGTTTTTCCCAATAGAACATTTGGAATTCTATAATGTTTCATACTTTATTGCTAGGTAATTTTAGTGGCTTTTTTATTTCTCATTTTCCTCTGAGAACCATCAATCAAACTTAAGAGAAAGTTTCTTTAACTTGCATAATTCCATGCTAACCAAATTTGTTAACTTGAATTTCATTTTCGAAATTGTATTTCCTGATACATGTTTTTGTTTGTTTTCTTAACTAGTGAAAAAGGCCATAGATTTTAAATCTAGAGGATTTAAGTTGTTTCCAGGGAAAGACAACAGCAACAAGTTTTCCCTCTGTGAGTGCACTCCTTTTTGTTACTTTCTCTAGTGAAAGAGTGAAGTCTGTGGTGTCTGTGTTGTCTGTGTGTGTTTTATCTAAGTGTCTGTGTATTTACCAAGTAACTGCATTAATATTTATATAACATGCATGATGATTATTCAATATTTTCTGGGATTTAAATGTGTAATAGTTTAATGGTAATTTACCAAACTCATAATTTTTGGGCTAAAATTTATTGCTATGTAAGTAAAATAAAAATTAAAATTGTTATATTTGTGTATGAAGACAAAATGCAGATAATTCCCAGTGTTTGTCGTTTCTTTAAGAAAGAACTATTTAAATATGTCTCAGTTATCACAGATATATTTTAAGAAATAATTTAATGGAAATTTTCCTTTTAACAAATTATTAACTTAAGATAATTTATTCAAATAACAATCCCATATTGTTTTCTAAATACTTATTTCCTCATTTCAAATTGTTATTAAAAGATACAAAATGAACAATTTCACAAGGCTGGTATATAACTTCTAATGCTCTCTATTAATTTCAAAATAAGTCACAGATAAAAAGTCTATGCACTCATAAACATAAAAGAAATCATTTTCAGAACAGCTTTGCATGTTTGTCATAGAATGGAAAAACAACTAATAGAAATTCCCTACCTCATTGTTTTATATAAATATGTGAACTTTGACACAAGTCTCTTGTGAAATACATCATCTGAATTCTACAATGGCATGAAAAATTGATAGTAACTCTTGCTAAATATTTACACTATTATTTATTCTTGAGCACAAGCACACTTTCCTTCAATTTGTTGAAATCCAAAATTAAATAACTTATTCAAACTGCTACAAAAACAGTTAACCTATATTTTTAACATGTATGTATAAATAATAGACTTCTAGTTAAATTATTGTTTCAACTAGTAGGAAACTATTCTGCATCCCTTATGCTATCATTACATACTGTTAGATGAACTTTAAGGATTTTTTTTATATCTTATTAATTACATTTGTAAATACAAAACTGAAGATCTCTGACTTTGGAAGCAGCATTTTTACTTTCAAAATACTCAGCTTGCCATTTTTTTTAATATATTTGGCATTAAAGGCATATTTTATAAATGGTAAGTCAATATTCAAAAAAAATGTTGAAACACATTCTCTATATAAGCTGTACTGTAGTTTGAAAGAAGCTTCATATGTTTCATAACTGAAATAAACACATGGGTACTATGTTTTGCCAAAAATCATTGATAAATCCAGCCCGTCAGATTTTATCACGGCTAAATGACAAGAGCTTAACAGCCCTTCTACTTACATATTTTCTCCTTTGCACTTCACACACTTTATGTTAGAAGCGTCCAATTCTTCTGGAGTGTTTACATATATTTCCTGTATTTACTTATAATAAACATCAGGTATTATCTGAACTATGCAGTTGTCCATTCTTGTTCCTATAACACGTTAGATGAATAAATATTTCATCATTTTAATGGACCATATGTACAAACTTAAAAGAGAATTTCAACATTTCTGTTACCTGAAAAAAAAATTCTGTTGTCAGTATTTAACTTAAAATCATTAGGCAAATGTTAACGTAAAGCCAAAAATTGAATAATTTCATCATGATTTTAAGACAAAATTCTAATTTATGAAGCCCATATAAAATATTCTTTTTAATATGAATAATTTCTACATAGATAAAATCAAGTTATCTGTGGAAATGTTTTCTTGGATGCAAAATAGTACCCCAAAATTATGTGAATTATATTTCACTGCAAGTTATTTACCTGCCATTGAGCAATTTGTTTAAAAACTGTAATCTCACTGTTGACTTTAATAAAGTATATCACTTTGATTTTAATCATTTTGCCTACTTTTAAGTATTTATATCTTTAATATTTGCTATCATTTATTTAATCCAACCAAAAATATTAAACCAATTATACTATTAATGGATATCCATCCTTTTTTTTTTTTTTACTAAGAAAGAAAATTGAACTTCTATCATTTTAGGATTAAAAGGAATCAGTTGCCTGGGTAGTACTGGCTATAAGTGTGACTCGTATAAAACACATGATTGCCAAGACCCACCTTCTCAGCATATTTAACTGGCACAAACTAGGTCAGTGGTCATGAAGCATTCTGTGTGCCAGAGTCTACCCCTAAAAACTAATTCAGAGATTATTCTCCTTTATTGTGTTAAGTTAAAGACCTGGAGCAGACAGATCTCCACAGGAGTCTTTTCTGAGACTGAAACTCTAACCAAGGATCATGCATGGATATAACCTAGAACCCCTCTAGAGATGTAGCCCATGGCAGCTCAGTTTCCAATTCTATTCCATACTAATGGTAACAGGGACTGTCTCTGACATGAAATCAGTGGCTGGCTTTTTGAACACCTCCCCCTGAAAAGAAAGCAGCCTTACCAGGCCACAGAGGAAGACAATGCAGCCAGTCCTGATGAAATCTGATAGGCTAAGGTCAGAGGAAGGGGAGGAGGACCTCCCCTATCAATAGACTGGAGTAGGGGCGTGGGATGGGAAGAGGAAGGGAAGGGAGCAGGGAGGAGGCTACAGCTGGCATACAAAGTAAATAAATAAGTAATTAAGTAAATGAATAAAGAAAAGAAAAATTCACCAGCCCCTCTCCCAAAAAGGAATTGCCCCACCCATCTTTTTCCTCAAAGGGAAAGGTATATCAATGTAAGCACAAGACTCTTAAGTTTTCTAAGGAAAGTGAAATGTTGGCTAATATATTATAAAAATATTCAAAAACAAATTGTTATAATTTAAAATACTCATCCTTTAACTTGTTTACTATAACATAGAATTATAAAGAAACTTTGAACCTTTCATGTGCTCATGCTTTTTTTCCTACATCCAATCCATGTTTTCACTCATTCATGAATCATTTGCTCCCCAGCCACCCCTGCTGTGCTCTTCTAGAAAATACAATAAAGGGATGGATAAAATTCAGTCTCAGTTCTCAAGAACCCACTATTTTCTCATGAAGATAAATGAAATGAGAAGCAATCATTTACGGGATATTAAGTGCATTCATACAAAATCTCACAACACTTGATAATTTGGCATTTAATATCAGAACAAATTTCAAACCAGTATATCTTTAAACATAGAGCAAAAATTAAAAAAAAAACAAAACTAAAGATAATAAGGCAATCAAAAATAAGTGGTCATTTAGAGGTTCATTTAACTCAGAATATACTCATTCTTATTACTAGACAAGAAACTCCTTTAATTAACAAAATTCTATTTTGATGTTTACAGGCATTTTTGGATAAAATATATACAGTAATCAATAATGTATAAATTTCTGAAGTACATTTTAAACTCATATATAATAAAAAACTTTTCCTTTATAAAAATAAATAATTCAGCTTTTAAGTTTATTCTCCAGTTGTATGTGAGAAAATTATTCCAAATGTTTCAACAATGATTATGATAAAAACATATTTAAAGGGTTGAGAAAAAATGGCATTTCCATCAGTGATATTCTTCTCAAGAGTCAACATCCTACTTTTAAAACATTCACATGCATACCATGCTGCAAGTTGCTATGTAGATTATATGCAATGAAGGAAATATAGCAGACCAATCCCTTCCAAGGTATTAGGAAGTGAAATTACCTGACTGAAGAAATACTCACTTCATGTGAATGTCTCATCACCATTTAATTCTGGGAACTACTAAAATTTCTGTATACCAATAAAAAGAAAATAGCTTATAAAGACATACACACAAAATAATGTCAACTAAAGCCTAGTGAACTGAAATTAATTAGTCAAGCACATCAAAAATATAACATGTCTTCATTTTAAGGTAGAATATAAGATAATTTCAATTTTAGAAAATGATATGTAATAGCTATGTCATTCTAAGTTTTCTAGACATTGACATTAATTAGTAATATAATATTGAACACATTTTACACTCTATCCATGCTTCAGGCTGATCACCTGCAAGAGGTTTATAATAATGGTTAATTTGAAACGTATTTGGAGAACAAAATTAATTATACAAAGTGTCCAGTATGATTCCTGACATATATTACAATGTAAATAAGTAGTATTAATATTTATGCAAAATATCACACAGTAGTACATTTGAGACAATAATAATTGGAGAGGTGAAAATTAAATTTTTTTATTGTTTATCCACAAGCCATTTATGTATTATAATATTGTATACTGTACTATAATTTATGTTTTGTATTGCACTATAGCAAGGTAGTTAAACCTAGAATATGCCAACTCTTTTAATCTTCTGCACAGTATAAAAAGTCAGTCTAATATCATTCTATAGACAAGCTCTTTAAGAATCAGAAATAGAATATTAACATGAAAATTCTCATTTAATGAAGACATACAAGGATGTGCTGATAATCAAACTTCTAGAGTATATATATTAAAAATTGATTTCTCTTAGCTTTTATCAATATGTCAAAATAACTGAATTCTATGGTTTATAAAAGATATAAACTTAACTACAGAATATAAAAGAACAAAAATCACTATTTTTTTACATGAACAAATGTTTTTAACATTGTATAAATAGTATATAAATAAAATGTTCTTAGTTATGTAATAAGTTTAGTGTGGAGATCAAAAATGAGCAATTATCTATTCTAAGAAGAGGAGTAAATTTTTTTTACTTTGAAGTAAATTATTTGATAACCCAAAAGAAGTTGTGTGGAGAGTGAAGAAAACTCCTACACATCCATGAACATATCATATACTGACAGGAAAGAGCTATATTTGAGCATAAATATTGGTGACTAATGAGAAATAAAATTGACATAAAATATGATCTAAAACCTTTGGAGATGTTAACAATGTGCAAATACATTTTAAAAATTTAACAATATTTTCATATTCACAATAGATAATTATACTAGACTATGTTAATATCATGGAAATTATAAAGATGATTACTTTGCATCAGAGCAGCAGTGAAATGTCAGTGGCAGCTTTGAAATATGATTCATTGAAAATCTGAGTAATCTTGGTATAGACGACAGATTCATACCCAGAAGCTGTAAGAACTGTGGTAATGTTTCAATCAAAAATACAAAATATGGCGATCTCTAAGTCAATAATTTAGAATAAGCCCACTACAGTGAAATTGGCCAACCCAAGACTGTGTCCCAGAAAACTCCAGAGAGTTTAAGAAGGAGTAAATAGCAATTTGATGAAACAAGCAAATAAAAAATGCCATATGAAATGAATCCTTAAGCATATAATAGAGTTGGCTAGAATTAATTTGTTTGTGATATTTATGAAAGTAGTTTTGGAATGATTTGAGAAATTATGCCAGTTTTTATCTATTTACAGAAAAAAATGACTTAAAAAAGAACACAACTGTGAGAGAACACACACAAGCTCTCTGCCTTCCTGGCAAATCACTTTAAAAATAATGATGGATTTGGACTATAAGAAATTAAGCCAAATTCTAGCAAGTGTCAGCTTTGATCTTACAGTAGAATTACCTCAATAGTTCTTTTTATACAGTTAGTATATGCTGACAAATGGTATTGTCTAGGAAGAGTGAGAAATGGGCATCTTTACTTTCTAGAAATGATGATCCCATTCTAGAGTGCAGTACAAGGACCGTCATCGGCTTCATTCTTTTTCCCTCTAAAGTCATGTTCTTTTATTTAAAGGTAGCTGATGAACATCCAGGGCTGTAAACGATAGATGATATTCTCAGATTCACTTTAAGACTGATATTATAGTACAGTATCACTCAGATATTCTAGAACTAGTAATCATGAATTTTAGGACAGATTGTTATACAGTATCATTGAGGAAAGCAGAAGCTGTATAATCAGACCCTGTTTCAATGTGAAGAATAAAAATGTACATCCATACATATATATGTGCACAAACATGCATAAATAAGCTTATCATAAATCTATTTTAATCATCCAATGTGATCATGTTCACTTCAAGGAAAAAAATGTAAAATTATCATTATCTGAATTATCTCTCAAAGTTTGAATATATGCAAAATAGATAAATCTAGATGTTATGGAAATTGCATGAGAGTAGAGCAACCATTTTGTTTTTCAGCATTATCAAAATACAATGAAACAATAACTTACACTTTTATAAAAAAATTGTTGTTAGCAGAGCAAAATGCTTCTCTATCCAAGTGTGTTAGTAAAATACTGTTTTTTTTTTTTTAAATATTGCTTTCTATTATAACTTTGAAAGGAACCAGGACTCAGGCAACATACTCACAACAGGTGATAATTAAAACTAAAGCATCCAACATTGAACTGTTAGTATTCAGAATAGTATATATCTTTAATATGGACATCAGAATTATTTTCATATGTGTCCTTGAATAGAAAAATTATTTTACCTTTGTTATTGTTTTCATATGTGTCCTTGAATAGAAAAATATTTTACCTTTATTATTGTTTTCTGAAATGACACTTTAATTTTATGTGCTCAAATGTGGTGTAGTACATTTTTGCAGATTTCAAAATTTTTCTAATTGAGTTTCTAATCACACATATTGTATGTTTGCTTGTTTTTGTTTTTTGTTTTTTCTCCTGTTACAGTAAATGAAGGAGGTATTAAAACAGCTTCCAACCTGTGTCCAGATCCTGGAGAACCGGAAAATGGGAAGAGAATTGGATCTGATTTTAGGTACTATTTTTAATTATTTTTATTATATGTCTTGCCACCTTTTCAGTTTAAAGATGAAACATTCTTGATACTGGATGAATATGGATGAAGGGAACTCAAACAGTACAAGCATACTCTATACATATTCTACATATTTGCTACAATTAATAATACCTCAGTGTTCTAAAATGATGAAATAATACAGCAAAATTTTCAAGATATTCTTAGAGATGGAGTTATTAGTTTTTGTTAAGTGAATGAAAAATTAGGTGATTCAGATTTTTATAAAGAATGAGGAGAAGGTTGGGAGGGAACAAGGGAAAAGACAAATGATATAATTTTATTATTATCTCAAAGATAAAACTATATCAATTTTCTCTCCGGTTCTGCTATTTAATAGTTGTTCAGACCTGAATAACTTGTCCAGTCCTTTGCACTATTCTACAACCTTTGAATCAGACCACACATCCACAGTTTTGTATCTTCAATAAGGCAGTATATGTGAGATGAAGCAGTAAATATTTCAGAGACAATTTTTTTAATATTTTTAGATATAAAATAGCTCAAATCTTTAACTATAGTATCTAAGTAACATTTTGTTTAAAATTAAATTTAAATAACAACCAAAAATGAATATAACTTCTTGTGCAGGCCAATAATCTACTTAACTAAAAAGACTTGTTAAGCAACTCGTATTATATGTAATATGTGTTCAAATTTATTTATTTATTGCTGATTCCCCTGTTACTTGAGCATTTTATCATTAAATCGTTACAAGGCAAATAAGGGGAAAGCCTGCAAGATATTATCCCTACACAGAAAGTATGGGATTGCTAAAAGTGGAAGTTGATAATCTTCCCCAGGAAAGTGCATACTGGTTACTTATCCAATACCAAATTCGATGAGAAAACATATATATGCAACTATTATTATACAGACTGAGTAGCTTATATTTATGAATAAGTATATTTGTATATACATGCACACATGTAAGAATAATTAATGAAAATAGGAATATGAATTTGAAAAAGAGCAATGTGGGAATTTTGAGAGCGTTGGTAGGGAGAAAGGAAAAGAGAAAAGTAATATAATTTCATTAACTCAAAATAAATACAATATTGACTTGAATGGATCACAATATACTCCAAATGAAAGGTTACGTGATACATCACTTTTTAAAAAGTGTAAGTAAGCTGAAAGATTCAACTTTCTCCACCTCAAAAACAAAATAAAAGCCAACCTCTGTGAAATGCTGACATTAAATGGAACTCAATATATCAGGATTTAAAGGACTCATCATTTAAACGTTGCTTATTTGTTTTGAAATCAATTTTATTTAATCATAAACTCATCTTCAATATATATTACGAATAAGACTAAGAGCTGTTTTCTTCAAATCTAAAAACGCTTTTCTTTTTGTGAGAACATGAAGTGTAATTATAATGTATGTTTATGTGTAATAGTAGATCTTATAACAACATACATATTCCATTCATTAGTGGCGCTTTGAAATGGCGATGTGCAACGCTAACAACAGGTAGGGAGAATACGGCTTACATGAGTGTAATACATTAGCAATACAATGGGTTAAATTACTGTTAGGCATAACAATTTAAATCATTTGCGCATAATTTCAAATTTAGAAATTTGTGGACTCAGAAAGTTTTTGAGAAAATAATGATCTCTAAGAGCACCAAACCGTATCAGTAGGATGCACTCATGCTGGTATTGTATTCATACACAGAAGAAAAACTGGAGCGGGAAAACAGAGCAGCACATTTCAGTTAGAGAGCATATATGGAAATACTTAGAGAGAAGCTGAATTAAGTTGACTTGGAGAAGCTAGACCTGTTCTAAAGAGAAAGTACCCTGGAAGCCTTGCAGTGGAACAGGGACGGAGGATATATTTTACTTTAAGGATACAATATTATTATTAGTTTCCTTTTTTTTCTTTTTTCATCATTATCCTCACTATTATTATTATCATTATTATTATTATTTACAATGTATTCACTTTGTATCCCAGCTGTAGCTCCTCCCTCATCTCCTCCCAGTCCCACCTTCCCTTCCTCACCCCCTCTGACCCTCCACTAGTCCATTGACAGGGGAGGTCCTCCTTCCCTAAGATCTGACCCTAGCCTACCAGTGCTCATTAGGATTGACTGAATCTTCTTTCTTTTTGGCCTAGTAAGGTTACCTCAGCCAGGAGAAGGTGGTCAAAGAGCAGGCAGTGACTGCCCCTGCTCACCTTACTAGGATTCATGATGGAGACTGAGATGCCCATCTGAGGAGAGAGCACACATACAAAAGAGAGAGAGAGAGAGAGAGAGAGAGAGAGAGAGAGAGAGAGAGAGAGAGAGAGATAAAGCGAGGAAAAGAGGGAGAGAAAGAGAGAGAGAGAGAGAGAGAGTTTTTTATATTTGGCAACTTAACCCAGTATCTTTCATGTGAGCAGGCTTGCTCTGCTTTACTATGATTCACTGCACTGGGCGGGCTTGCTTTGCCTGCCTCTGAATGAGTATACCCACACCATTTCACTCATTTAAACCATTTACTTGTTTTGATGTTTTTTGTTTGTTTGTTTGTTTGTTTGTTTGTTTTTATGAGGAGTTATCTGTAAGTTACATGATCTAATTTATATTTTCCAAAGATCACACCATTTAAGTTTTACCGGGTTAGCTTCATAAGGTAAGCTTGGTAAATATGCTGGCAAATTGGGCTATGGTATTGACAATGAAACTGATCCCACCCTCCATCTCCATCCCCCTTCTTCATGCATGCCCCTCCCCAAGTCCACTGATAGAGGAGGTCCTCTTTGATTAAATTTCTTGATGTGAAAAAAGAAAAGAAAAGAAAAAAAAAAAGAAAAACAGCCTGGAAGTGAACAGAACCATTCCTTAGTTGCAGACTTTAGACTGTATAAGAGCAGGAAAAACTAGCTGAATGTTCTTCATGAATACATTCTTTTCTCTCCGATTTGACTGTGGATGTGAATTGACTATTTGTTTCAAGTTTCCATATTCTTTACTTTCCTGCTGTAATAGACTAAACCTCATATTGTGAACTACTCTTTTTTGTTTAGGAACTTTGTTCCCATGGTATTTTTATTATGGCAATAGAAATGCAACGGGGGCAAGAATTATTCCGAGGTATCAGAAAGGAAGACAGATACACATTAGAGCCTGATAGACCATGTGATGGAGAGTTGAATGTGTTCATCTTTAATATTAATAATATTTAATGTGTTCATATCTAATAATGTTTATATTTGATAATACTTGATCAAGCAGGGCCAGTAAACAAATATGTGCGTGTAGAAATAGGTATGGGTTGGGTGAGGTAGATGGCAGAGAGGAAAATGGCAAAATATCTGCTGTCAGTGGAGAAGAGCAAACTTGATATTGAAAATGTTATCCTGTAGAATAATTTTTGGTGCCCTTTGGAGATTAATGATAATGACTTTGACTTCTCTCTAGCATTACTAACTGACCCAAGTACAAATATAAAATGGGTTGTGTGAAGTATGTTAAAATTCACTATGTTTGGCAAATTGCTACTAAGTATTTCAGGCATATGGATTAGAACCATAGACTTGAAATATCCAATTTGGGATCTCTTTAAGAGGAAACATATTGTCAGGTCAGTCTTAGGAACAACATTCTAATCTTTTAGAAAGCCTGAGTAGAAAAATTTGTAGAATCATCTAAAAGATGCAAAGACTTTATGTATATTTTAAAACTATGAATAGCATTCATTATATGAATGACATGAGAACTATCACAAAATAATAGGAAAAAAGCTAATAAAGATATAAAGCATTGAAAAAAAGATAGAGTACACCTTCAGCTAACTCTTTTTTTTTTTTTCATTATCACCTTCCCCAAAATAGTAGGTATTCCTAGACCCTTGTCTTGGCAAAAGCGAATTGAATAGTGACTTTTCCATGAATCACCATTTGTATGTAAAGATGCTAGACTGGCTACAGGATTGACCCAGCAATGTGCCTCATGAATATTAAAATCCTGTGATAAGCTTGCCTGGTATTCTCCACCTAGATGACATTTAAATTCCTTGATTAAAATATTAAGATCATAAAAGCATAATCTATAAACAATTATGAGAATAATGTTGTATTGAATTTCATTTAAAAAAGAAAATTTCCCTTCAAAAGATCTGTGAGAGGATTTGTATCTAATATGTACACAAACAAAAATGAAACAAGTCTTTAAAGAGCAGTAAGACCTCAACTCTGTTCCGTAATAGATTAAAAAGCAGAGAATAGAGTGATGCATGTATGTACTGTTTCAATAACACATATTAAAGTCTTTCTATTCAAAACTAATCTCCACTGGAAACATTATATTAAAATTCTTCCATAGTAACGGTACACTCCACAAAGGAGGAAGTCAGAAAGAAAAAAAAAATGTTACATACTAAGACTCAGTGTTTTCTTTCTTTTTTTTTTAAAGGACAGAAAGAGCCTTCCACTCATTGTCCATGGATGACATCATAGGCTCTTCCCATGTTTTCAGAAACTTGAAGCATTAGATCCTAGCTGAAGGTTCTCAACCCTCCATCCAGTGTGCTTGCTTTACATAATTCTTCCTCTTAAACAGCCGGCGCAACAGGTGTTCTTCTAATAAAACAAAACAAAACAAAACAAATAAAACTTTGTGCAGCCTCTTGTTAAACAAATGTTCAATTTGAGCATATAAAATATCTTATAAGTGGCTGGCTTTTTGACCACCTCCCCCTGAGGGAGGAACAGTCTTGTCTACAGCAGAGGACAATGCAGCCAGTCCTGATGAGACCTGATAGGCTAGGGTCAGAAGGAAGGAGAGGAGGACCTCCCTATCAGTGGACTTGGGGAGAGAGATGGGAGGAAATGAGGAAGGGAGGGTGGAATTGGGAGGGAATGAGGGAAGGGATACAAAGTGAATAAACTGTAATTAATATAAAAAATTTTAAAAAATATCTTAAAAGATCTCTGTTTTTTTCAGTTTCATCACCAGTCCATAATTTGTCCCCTTGAGAATTATGGTAGACAATTTGCCTCATTATGTGATTTCTTCCTAATTTTTCCCTTTTGGGTTTTCCTCATCTGAGGAGTCAGCTGCCCCAGCACCTTTGTTTCTGTTGTCCTAGACATTCTTTCTCTTATCTAATCAGGTTTTCTCAGAGTTTGCTGTTTGTCATTTCCTGGTTATTTATTCCTCAACTACTGTCTATTTTATATAATTATATATTTATATATTATGTTATATATTATACTATATTATATAATATTAATTTATATTATATTAATATATAATATTATATATTATTATCTATAATATATATTAGCTAATATATATTATATAATATATTA
This sequence comes from Rhombomys opimus, assembly GCA_010120015.1. Lineage (NCBI taxonomy): Eukaryota > Metazoa > Chordata > Mammalia > Rodentia > Muridae > Rhombomys > Rhombomys opimus. Next base: position 3,833,809 of record REGO01000132.1, on the reverse strand, counting down.
CTTAGCTAATATATATATTAGCTAAGTATATTTGTTTTGTCTTTGAGAACATTTCTCAGTGTGCAATACAGAGAATAAACAAAGATTATGAAAGATATATCTAATGAACTGAATTAATTAATATAACAAAAGTGCATCATCAGTATATTTCCATTTATTCATTTGATTCTGAGACTGGAAGACTTGGAACTCACTATTAAAAATGATGCTTTACAGGCAGAGATTGAAAAACTGTTAATCCTATATGTACATAATCAATATATTTGTAATTACTGAAGCAATCTATAGGAAAATGTTTGAAAGCTGAAATACCTTACTGGCCCCAGTATGCTTAGCATTTGTGTTCTAAAAACCCTGGCAGCTGGGTTTTGAAGTCTACAAAGCTTTTCTTCTAATTTGAAATGCCCTTGGAACATCACAGAATTTGAAAGAGAGAGAGAGGGAGAGAAAGAGAGAGAGAGAGAAAGGCTGCCAAAGAAATGTAAAAGCTGGCAGCATCATGTATGCTGAAGTATAAATTAAAATTTTAAATGTCTCTTAAAATTACAGCCAAATGTCTGTGAAATCCCAGTTTGTGGGGTCCTTACTTTTCACAGACTCTTGCAAGCAAGATTTTATATGACACCTTCTTGTCAAAAGCATAGGAAATTAAGGAAGAGGGAAAATTTAAAGATGCAAAAGTGATTTTGCCAGACAACCCTTTGCTTTCCTCTGAGAGTGAAGAGTGTTGGTAGTACCAGGTTTGCATTTTGATTACATTATCCAGGTACTGATGGACACTTCAGAGAGTGAGTATTGCTCCCGAGGTCATAGTAGAACACGGCAATTAGGAAAGCTGTAAATACGCACATGTATCATACTTCTGAATTTGAATCTCACCATTCAGAATGGGCTTTCTAAGCATGTTAGTATATTCATAAATCGTACTTCAGTAACATCAATGAAATCCTCTGCAACAGAAATTTGCAAAGGCATTCTTCTTGCCCCAAGTGCTCAAGTGTGCAAAAGGTTTGCTGAAGAACAGTTGCCACCTTTGGTGTTTTCACTCTCACCACACAGCATCAGTTCTTCGTCTCCGGTTATTTCTCTAACACTAACCTGAGTTTCTTGTCTGTACTTACCACTCTGTAACCATGACACTTCTTCTTTGCCTCCCATCACTTAGACAAATAGTTTATTTTACGGGAGTTCTGTCATGCTGTCATGTTTGTATTTTCTTTAACTAGCTTTATTTAAGGTTTCCTTAACTGAGTGCTAGCGACAGTTCTGAGCTCCATGTTGCCAGTCCCTGCAGCCAGAGACATTCTCTCACAGTTTTAGAGAACTTGTTTCCTGCCAACCCAGGATTCGAGCCTAGAAACTGAAGAGAAGTTTGGAACTAGTCAGTTTATGAGATAGAGCTGGGTTAACAATGGAATGTTTTTCAATTTTTAAAATGTTAATAATTATTATTTATTACAATTTATTAACTTTGTATCCAGGCTGTAGTACCCTCCCTCTTCTCCTCCCACTTCTACCCTCCCACTCTCTTTTCCCCCTATACCCCTCTCCTACTCCACTAATAGGGAAGGTCCTCCTCCCCTTCCATCTGACCCTCTCCTATCAGGTCTCATCAGGACTGGCTGCTTGGTCTTCCTCTGTGACCTGGTAAGGCTGCTCCTCTCATGGGGAAGTGATCAGAGGGCCTGCCACTGAATTCATGCTAGAGCCACTCTCTGCTTCTCTTACTAGGGAACCCACTTGGAGACTGAGTCTACAGGCTATATCTGAACAAGGGTTTTAGGTCCTCTCTATGCATTGCCCTTGGTTGGGGTATCAGTCTCTTCAGGGCTCCCAGGTCTCAGTTGTTTTGCCTTTGTTGGTCTCCTTTTGGAGCTCCTGCCCCCTCTAGGTCTTCCTTTCTCCCCCTTCTTTCATAAAATTCCATGCACTCTGACCAAAGTTTGGCTGAGTCTCAGCCTCTGCTTCGATACTTCCATCAGTAGAGTCTTTCAGAGGCCCTCTGTGGTAGGCTCCTGTCTTGTTCCCTGTCTTCTCCTGCTTCTGATGTCTATCGCGTTTTACCTTTTATGTGAGGACTGAGCGTCTTCCCTAGGGTCTTCCTTGTTGTTTAGCTTCTTTAGGAGTATAGAGTTTAGTATGTTTATCCTATATTACATATCTAATAACCACTTATGAGTGAGTATATACTACTATGTGTGTAATTCTGCTTCTGGGATATCTCACTAAATATGATCTTTTTTAGTTCCCACCATTTTCCTTCAAATTTCATGATTTCCTTGTTTTTAATTGCTGAGTAGTCTTCCATTGTGTAAATGTACCACAATTTCTATATACATTCCTCCACTGAGGGACATTTAAGTTGTATCCAGATTCTGACTATTACAGATAGAGCTGCTGCTACAGATTGGGAAAGGATCTTTACCAACCATATATCTGACAGAGGACTAATATCCAGAATATATAAAGAACTTAAGAAGTTGAACACCAACAAACAAAGTAGGCCAATTGAAAAATGAGGTACAGTGCTAAACAGAGACTTCTCAAAAGAGGATTATTGAATGGCAGAAAAACACTTATGGAAATGTTCAATTTCCTTAGTCATCAGGGAAATGCAAATCAAAACAACCCTGAGATTTCACCTTACACCCATCAGAATGGCTAAGATCAAAACCTCAAGTGACAACTCATCCTGGAGAGGATGTGGAGAAATGGGAACCCTCCTCCATTGCTGGTGGGAATGTAACCTTGTACAACCACTTTGGAAATCAATCTGGTGCTTTCTCAGACAATTAGGAATAGTGTTTCCTCAAGATCCAGCTATACCATCCTAGGCATATATCCGAAATATGGTCAACTCCACAACGAGGACATTTGCTCAGTAATGGAATTTAATGTAGACTTGTGCACTGGGCTGGAAGGCAGAGAGGATCTCAGAAGAAAGACATACCTGGGAGTATGGGTATGGGCACCTCCACAGGAGAGCCAAGTCAGGGCTAGCTGCTCCTTGTGACAATGGTCATATATAAGTTTCCGATGTGGACTGAAGTTACTGTCTACAAAGACTAACCCTTGAAAAAGATAATTGGGTGTTTCTTGAGAACATCTAAAAGGATTAAAATTGTAAAATAAAAGCCTAGATCAGAGGATACAAGGAGGAGTGTATCATTACTGTAAACAGTTTTGGTGGGAGTTCTCAAGTAATGTCTAGAGAAAGGTATACGTTTCTACATAAATGATGTTTATTCATATAATATACCAGCCCAGTTCTATTTTAATATATAATACCTATACATGAAACAATAGTAATGCTATGCCAGGAGCCTTTGCTTCAAGTATTGACTGTGCTAGAATTCTTTCTATTCCAGGCTAGTGAGGATTTCAGAATAAGTACCTTCTTTAGGGAACTTTCCTGTTCTCTAATGTCTATGTCTTTATCCTGCCTTATTTGAAATTATATCTTCAGAAGTGGAGTTTTTCTCTAAGCCTTCCATGTTAAGACTTTCACCATCAATGAAGACCCCGTAATCCAGACTAATATGTTTGCCTCCAGAGTTTGCCTTTTATAATTCTTCTGATATTTATATATTTATTTTTAAATTTAAAATAAAATCCAACCAAGTCTTTTTATAATACCAGTATGCATCACTAAAGATGAAAAAGAGTGCTTTATGGAGTCAGGTGAATATAACTGTCATCTTTTTTGCATCACTTGAAGATCTTTTCTTACCCAAATATTTGTTTCATTGTTTTTCTTAAATAACAGAAACACTCATGCCAATCTGTACCAGTAGAGTTAAGATTTACATTATTTAAGATAGAGTGATGAAGGCATTCAGTTAATAGCCAGGACAAAGCAGCCATCAATGAATATTTTTTTCATCTCCTCCGGATTGTACCTTCCTTCCTCCTCTTCCTCAAATCCCTCTCCCTTAGTCCACTGATAGAAGAAGTCTTCTTCCAGTAATGTCTGAACCAAATCTATCAGTCTCATGAGGACTGCCTGGATCCTCTTTCTCTGTAGGCTGGCTAGGTCACTAGGTCCACTAGGCTAGGTCCACTACCAGGTACAATGGGTCCAGGAGCAGGCAACTGAGTTCATGTTAGGGACTGTCTCTTTTCCCCTTACTAGGAAATCATCATAAAGACTGAGTTGTCTATGGGCTACATTTGAACAGGAGGTCTAGATCCTCTCTATGCATGGTCTTTGCTTGATGCAACAGTTTCTGCAGTCCCCCTTAGCCTAGCTTATTTTCTGCTTTGTTGGTCTCATTGTGTGGCTCCTGTCCCCTCTGGGTCTTACGATATGCCTCTTGTATTTCATAAGACTCCCTGAGTTCTGTCCGAACTTTAGCTGTGAATCTCTGTCTCTGCTTAGATCTGCTGGGTGGAGTCTTATAGAGGCCATCTGTGGTAAGCTCCCATCCTGTTCCCGCTCTTCTACAGCTTTCAAGTGTCTGTCCTGTTTTCTCTTCTGAGTTAAGCATCTTCCCTGAGTTAATGCTTGTTGTTAAAGCTCCTTTAGGTTTGTATATTTTAGTATGTCTTAATTCTGGCCTCAGCAAGAGGGGCTTTTCCTTGTCTTGTATCTTATGCTGTACTATTCGGCTGTAATATCTTCAAGAGGAATAGAGGGAGTAGATCTGAGGGAGAGGAGAGGTGGCAGGTAGTTGGGAGGAGTTGAGGAAGTGGAAACTACAGTTGGTATGTATTGTGTGAGAGAAGTATATATTTGAAAGAAGAAAGAAAGAAAGAAGAAAGAAAGAAAGAAAGAAAGAAAGAAAGAAAGAAAGAAAGAAAGAAAGAAAATATCTTCCTTCTTTCCCACATGTCAAAGCCCTTTATTCCTCTTCCTCACTATCATTCCTTACTAATCTTTAATTCACACCGTCTTTTTAAAAAGACTTATTACTTGCTCAATAGCTATTGATTGCTATTCTATAAAGTGTTACATCTCACTTTCAGGAAAAGGTGACCAGGATGTACATAGTCACTCTCCTGCTTCTAATCAAAGCCCTCCATCCCTCAAAGGCATCAGATCAAAGAATATTATATATATATATGTGTGTGTGTGTGTGTGTGTGTGTGTGTGTGTGTCTGTGCATGTATGATCATGCTCCATTCTCTTAGCTTAAGAATGATATCACTCCACAGTTCTATTTGTTACTACATGAACTTGCTTGCAAGATTCTCTCACTTAGTAATTACAAAGCCAAACTTTGAACCCAGAGCTTATGGCTTTCAGTTTGTTGCTCTTTCCTTTGGCTTATACATTTGCATTTTAGCATTTTAGTTCTTCTTTAAGACAGTCTAAACCTAGCCTTCTGGCATTATCTTTCTAGCACCATATTGTGATACTGAATGCTAAACCTTTCTCTTACATAACATGAAAAAAAAACACTCTAGTTGTGTGGTGTGTATTTAAAAACAATAAATGTTAAGCAGTTACTCTTTCTTAAACTTGTAGTTTCACATGATGAATTCTCCTCAGACTGCCTTCATTCTCAGTGAAGTACTCCTCTACAGCACACTCGTCTTTCTTCCAAGTAGATGACCATTTCATTCTTTAAAAATAAAATCTATTCTTTAAACGTATTTTGTTAATCTCTAGCATTATTTGTATCTACAACATTTGTGTCATTTGACTCTCATGATAATATTTCTCTTATTTCCACAACACACTTCATTATATATGGCTCACTACTACAGCAATAATAAGATTTATACCATTTCAAAATAAGATTTATACCATTGCATTAGGTTTTTGTTACCCAAGCCAATCCATTTTAAAAGCTTAAGAAAACTTTTACATATGAAGTGGACCAAAACTCATCACCACTTTCTCTGGTTATTTTATTTTAAAACTGATATGATTAATTTGTACTTAGGACAATACATATAAAATATTTTTTTCTGATCTCTTTGAAAATTTTCTTAAAGTCCTATACTTGGGTCTGAAAACAACTATAATAAAAAAGAGAACAACTTTTCTATTGTTCCTTAAGACTCAAGAAGTTCAGCTCCAGTAGAAATGCATCTATTTTAAATTGTATAGGGCCAAAGATAAAATAGTATAAGTGGTATTTCAAAAGTCACTCCAGTAATACTGTCTAAGCTGATAAGACTTTCAAGATTATATGACTTAAAGAAATAGATAAATTACATAGGGAAGAACATGACATGAATAGCATACATAATACTTCACTATGGCATTCTAATAAGATTAACAGTTTCTCTGTACTCTGTCTTTGTTCATAGAGATATTTTTTTTTTTGTTCCGGGGGAATTAAAATTTTTTTGTTTTGTTAGGCCGGAAAAAAATTAAAGGTTTAATTCCACCACCATTTTGGGGCAAAAAATGGTGTTACCTTTCTGAAGTACACTTCTAAATATATATGTTGATAAATATATTATTTTGTAATGTAACATATGCAAACATTTTATAAAGACAGTAAGAAAAAAAAGTTGACTGAATTTTATCTGAAACTATTTGGCAGGCATCTTGCTCTGTGTGTTGAGAAATATTCTTTTCTTTTGTGTGTGGGTGGGGGGTATTATACGAACAGTATATAAGCCAAAAAGAAAGAAAGAAAGAAAGAAAATATAAGTCTAAAACAAAGCATTTGAGACAAACAACAACAACAACAAAAAACAAACCTGTGATAACACCACTGATTATGTTCTGTGTTTGCCATCTATCACTGGTCATGGATCCTGCAGTTAAACGTGCTTTGTATGCCCAGTGAGACTCCATTAGTGAAAGCTAGTATTTCCTTTAGGAATAGCTGTCACTTGGAGATAGCTTCTGAATCAAAAATAGTGTCATGTCCACTTTCCTTCTCATTGATGGGAGCCAATCTGGGTTAGACCATTGTAGGCTCTGTGTATGCTATAGCAATCTTAATGAAATCACATATGTGTTAGCCATGTTAGATCTAGAAGACTTTGTTTCTTTGGTGTCTCATCCTCACTGGTTCTTACAGTCTTTCTGTCCCCTCTTCTGTGGGGTGCCTTGAACACTGAGGAGAAGAAATTGAAGGAGACACACCTTTTACAACCTCAGGCTCCAACATCTCTTGTTCTCTGCACATTGTCCAGTTTTGGGTCTCTGAATTTGACCCCATGCACAGAAAGAGAAAGCTATTCTGATGATCACTGAACAAGACATTGATCTATGACCATTGCAATTGTGGTTAGGAGTAATTTTATTGGTACATTATTTTAACATAACAGTAATATTTGGCTTTCTGCTAGGTACATGGCCTATATTTTCTTAGGTCCTTGGCCACCAGAACAGGATCAGGTGTGGGTCCTGTCTCATGAAGCAGTATTTACATGCAACAACACAGTAAATGGTAACTCCTACAACATTTTATTTTTGTCAGCATTCTTTCTTTAATTTTTTTCTTTATTATTATTATTTATTACAATTTATTCACTTTATATCCTGGATGTGGCCCTCTCCCTCATCTCCTCCTGGTCTCAATCTTTCTATCTCTCCCACGCCCCCCAATGTTTTTCCCCTAGTCCACTGAAAGCAGAGGTCCTCCTCCCATACCATCTAACCCTAGCTTACCAGGTCCCATCATGACTGTCTGGATCTTCTTTTCCTCTTCCTAGTTAGGCCACCTTTTTAGGAGGAAGTGATTAAAGAGCCAGCCACTGACTTCATGTCAGAGACAACACCTCTTCCCCTTACTAGTGAACCAACATGGAGAATGAGTGACTCATGGGCTACAAATGAGCACTGGGGTTTAGCTCCTCTTCATGCATGGTCCTTGGTTGAATTTTCAGTATCTGCATGAACCTCTAAGCCCAGATTTTTTGGCTGTTGGTCTACATGTGAAACTCCTGTCTCCTCCAGGTCTTTCTAGCTCCTGCTTCTTTCACAAGATTTCCTGCACTCTGCCCAAAGATTGGCTATGCATCTCAGCAGTTGCCAACCATGTTCATACCAGCTTTATTCATAATAGCCAGAATCTAGAAACAATGTAGATGTCCCTCAACTAAAGAAGGGATACAGAAATTTTGGCACATTTACACAATGGAATATTACTTTAAAATTAAAAACAAGAAAACAATAAAGTTTGCAGGCAAATGAATGGAACTAGTAAAGATGATCTTGAGTAAGGTAACCCAGGAGCAGAAAAACACAAATGGTCTTATAAGTCGATATTAGCCATATAATATAGGAAAAACATACTAAAATCTATTGTCCTAAAGAAGCCAAACAGCAAGGAGGACCCTAGGGAAGAGGCTTAGTCCTCATTCAGAAGGGCAAACAGGCTACACATTGGAAGTAGCCCACCCTCCTACCCTTTCCTTCTTCCCCTTGTCAGAAAAGGGGAGCTCTCCCACCATCAACCCTTTCTAGCACATCAAGTCACATCAGAACTGAATATGTCCTCTTCCACTGAGACCAGGCAAGGCAGTCCTGCTAGACAGAAGTGAGCCAAAAGCAGGTAACACAATCTATGTCAGAAACAGCCTCTGCTCCACTTTCTAGGAAACTCACAGGAAGGACAAATTGCCCATACGTTATACATGGGTAAAGGACCTAGATCCAGAATTATCTATGCTCCTTAGTTGTTGCTTAAGTCTGTATAAGTCCCCATGGAGCTGGGTTAGTTGTCTCTGTTGGTCTCCTTTTGGAGTGCTTTTCCCTCTTGTCCTTCTCTTCTTCCCCCTGCATTTCCACAAGACTCTCTGCTCTCTGGCCCATGTCTGGCTGTGAGTCTCGGTATCTGTTTCTATTCACTGCTGGGTGGAGCCTCTCAGAAGACAGTTATGCTAGGATTCTGTCTGCAAGTATGGCAGACTATCATTAACAGTGTCAGGGGTTGGCTCTCTCCCATGGAGTGGATCTCAGGTTGGGTAAGTCATTAGTTGGGCACTCCCTCAATCTCTGTTTTCTCTTTCTCCCTGAACTTCTTGTAGGTAGGGTAAATTTTGGGTCAAAGGTTTTGTGGGTGTGTTGGCGTTCCTGTCCCTCTTCTAGGAGTCCTGCTTGGGTAGAATGTGGCCACTTCAGTCTCCATGTTCCTGCTCCCTACTAGGAGTCTAAGCTACTGTCAGCCCCATATTCACTCAGGAGCATACCCTGTTGCAGGTCTCTAGCTTCTCAGCGATGGACCCCCACGTCGGTTCAAGGAGTTTTCTGTATAGGTTTAAGTTCTGTCTTCTACTTTCCCACAATCAAATTCTTAGGCTTAAAAGTGCAAACAGAGATTAAGTAATAAAGACCAGGCTGACTTTTTCCTTTTCCTTTCTTTCTTTCTTTCTTTCTTTCTTTCTTTCTTTCTTTCTTTCTTTCTTTCTTTCTTTCTTTCTTTCTTTCTTTCCTTCCCTTCTTTCTTTCCTTCCCTTCCTTCCTTCCTTCCTTCCTTCCTTCCTTCCTTCCTTCCTTCCT
>REGO01000132.1:3804559-3814768 GCA_010120015.1 Rhombomys opimus | reverse complement strand
AGTCCTGTTAGGCCACAGAGGAGGGCTTTGCAGCCAGTCCTGAAGATACCTGATAAAACAGGATCAGATGAATGGGGAGGAGGTCCCCCCCTATCAGTGGACTTGGAAAGGGTCAGGGAGGAGATGAGGGAGGGAGGGACTGGGAGGGAATGAGGGATCGGGACATGGCTGGGATACAGAGTTAATAAAATGTAACTGATAAGAAAAAAATAAAATTAAAGAAAAGAAAACACTAATACGTCTTTCTGTATGTAAACATCAAAAGTAAATATATTCAGCCTTAGTTCATTGCTGGTTTTATATTTTATATTGCTTTTCAGAAATCATACCCTGTAGTTTTTTTTTTCCAGATTCCTAATCTTAATCAACATCAACAACAGCTTCTTATAATATCAACCAACTTATGTCAAATATTTTATACTTTTTCAATTAATACTGTATAAAATGTGTTATTTCCAAATGATTTTAACTCTAACATAAAAATATATCACTAGAAAATATTGCCTAAACTTTCAAATATATTATTGTATCATTGTTTGCTTATTTGCATTATTTGAATTATATTCAAATATATTGTTCCTTTTTCCTTTTGTCATATATACATATAATGTAATTTCCATATTACATATACAATGTCATATATGTAAATATATATATATATATAAATATAATGGACAAAGTGAACAAAGCAAGCTACAATGATATATATATATATATATGCATATATTACTATGTAGCTTTCTCTTTTATAACTCATTATGGATCTGTATAAAACTTTTCTTGTTATTCAAAACTACTGTGTTTACTAAGGCTTAGATATACTAAAATTGGCGAAACAAGATTTATAACTTACCTAGTAAATGAAAAACAAAGTAGAAATGGCAATTAATTTTACAAGTTCTCTTTGAGAAATATAAAGATAGAAATGAAGTCTTTAGCTGTCAAACCGTTGTTTTTTTATTTCTTTTTTTTATTTTATTTTTATCAGTTACATTTTATTAATTCTGTATCCCAGCCTTGCCCCGAACCCTCATTCCCTCCCAGTCCCTCCCTCCCTCACTCATCACCACTGTGCCCCTTTCCAAGTCCACTGATAGGGGGGGACCTCCCCCCATTCATCTGATCCTGTTTTATCAGGTATCTTCATTGAGTTCCTGTTAGAAATAGTCCTTGTTCCCCTCACTTTGGGAAACCAATTTGTTAAAAATAAGAAAAAAACCACAAAAAGAGATTGTACCAAGTTCAGTAGCAAAGATTTTTTTTATGACTTTCGTGAAACAGAATATATCCCAGTGAATTCTATAGATTACCAAACAACAACTCTAAGAGAGCAGTCATCTTTTGTCTGGTGTCATGTAATTATACTTCTCTCTTATAGGTTTTAGATTATCTCACTGTGTAACTATGGAAGAGTTGTTCTCCTGTTAAAAACTGAGTTAGCTTTGCAGCCAGCCCTGAAGATACCTGATAAAACAGGATCAGATGAAAGGGGAGGAGGTCCTCCCCAATCAGTGGACTTGAAAAGGGGCAGGGAGGAGATGAGGGAGGGAGGGTGGGATTGGGAGGGAATGAGGGAGCAGGATATAGCTGGGATACAGAGTTAATAAAATGTAACTAATAATAAAAAATAAAAATATAACTTAGCACTTAAAAAATTCTGAGTTAGGAAGAACACTTCTTTGAAGTATTTGTGTTTCTTAATGCTTATTAAACAACCTGGGCTTTTTGGGATCCCCCTTTGAGATTACTCTACTTTTCATCATATATGTTTGAACCCTACAAATATAAAGGAAATAAACCCTAAGGGGGATTTTCCTGTCATGATGGGATCTAACTTAATGAGAAAAGAATTATTGGAGATACATGTCAGACATCATCATTCTTGTACATTTGCAGGTGTCCACACTTCAGTGATAACATTTGGAAAGCGTATAAAAGCTATAGTATTTGGTTATTGAGTAATGTGTAAATCCCTTCCCATAAAAAGACACACAGGACCAACATCCATATTGTTTACAGTCACAGTGCAAGAAACATTATACAAGAAAAGCATAAAAGTGTGAATGCTGAATTGTATTCATCCTCATTTTTTACAGTATTGGTTCTTCTGACAAAACATAAAGACAAAATAACATTGTGTTCAAAAGAGTGATAAAATGAAGTATAAACATTTTAAAAGACTATGATGGCTTTCCTGTTTTTTAACTCTCATTTGAGCAAAAGTTTTGGCAAAAATTTAGAATCATTTAAAACATCAAACAGTAAGTAGCAATTTGATTTGAAGTGCTGTCAAAGGGATAAGCCTTTCACTCTAATTAAAGCAAGATATGTTTTATGTTGTCAGATATGAGAAAATAGAGTCAGGGAGTAATGAAGTATTGACTTCAAATAATCTGTTGTAGTATTGAAGTGATTACATGAACTGTAACACACACACACACACACACACACACACACACACGTCAACAATTCTTTGTTTTCTTTAATCCCTCCAAACAGTCCCACATATTACTCTCTACTTCTTTTCAAATTCATGGCCTTTTTTCCAACTAAGTATTACTTCTTACCTGTGTGAGTGTGTTTAAATACAACATGGTCATATAATGTTATTTTTATTCATGTTTTCAGTGGTGACCATTTGGCATACATTTCTATAGTCATAGAATAAAATTAAGTTGTAAAAGAAAATGCATCTCCTTATGACTGTGGAGTGTGCAGAAGGCAGCTATAACAGAGTATGAACATTTCTATAGCGTTCTGAATGTCAAAGCATCTTTTGCTGCAGTGTTATTGAAAGATAGAGGATAACAAAATTGAATATTTTTGTATTTAGTTGCTTGTTATTTTTTTATTTAATTTAATTAATTTATTTAATGCAATTTATTCAACTCGTACCCCCTCTGCATTTATTGTTAAATTACTTTGTATTTTTTATATTTATTTTATTATTCTTATCATTTATAACATTTTATTCAACTTGTATTCCAACTGTGGTCTCCTTCCTCCTCTCCTCCCAATCCCACCTTCCCTTCCTCTTCTCCTCCTATGCCCCAACCCCAGTCCACTGATAGCAGAGATCTTCCTCCTCTTCTATTTGACCCTAGCCTCTCAGTTCTCATCAGGATTGGTTGCCTTCTCTTCCTCTGTGGCCTGGCAAAGATGCACCATCCATGGGGAGGTAATCAGAGAACCAGCCATTGAGTTCATGCCAGACAGCCCCTACTCCCCTTACTAGGGAATCCACTTGGAGACTGAGTCTATGGGCTACATCTGAACCTGGGTTTTAGGTCCTCTCAAATCATTGACCTTGGTTTGGGTATCATTCTCTTCAGGGCCCCCAGTGCTCTGTCTTTTTTGCTCTGTTGGTCTCCTTTTGGAGATTCTGTCCCCTTCCAGTCTTTCTATCTCCCCCTTCTTTCATAAGGTTACTTGTACTCTGCCCAAAGTTTGACTGAGTCTAATTCTCTGCCTCAATACTTCAATCAGTAGAGTCTTTCAAAGGATTGAGGATTGAACATCTTCCCTAGGGTCTTCCTTGTTGTTTAGCTTCTTTAGGACTATAGATTTTAGTATGTTTATCCTTTGTATTCTTAGATGATAACCATTTTAAAAATTGCCCTAAACTTCATTTCAGTAAAAGAAAAGGTAAGCTTATGTTTTCTAATATACAATTATTTATTTTTTAAAGTACTAGTATAAATAAATTTAAAGAATTATTTGATTTTTAAAGCATTAACATGTCATGAGGTTAAGCGGGAACAATTATTTCTTTCCCTATGTATTCAGCATTGTAGCATTTTCACTACAGAAAGGTTTTTCCATAAGCTTTAACTTTTGCATTAGACTTCCTATCTGGTTGATGTCTACTCCTAGAGTTTATTTTTGATTAGTAGATATCTGCATTAATTTTAGATTCTGCATATGTCAGTAAATTATGAAGCCATTAAATCAACCAAAAAGAAACCAGTATATGAAAATAATATTTAAACACTAATTCATCCTGAATGAGTTGATAATATTGCTCAGTCTCCGAGGATCTTTTCTTTGAATTAATTTAAACACCCATCTTTTCTTTGCTTTTCATTTATAAGTATTTTATTATTTGCTTATAAATAAAATTATAGGTTCAATATTTCTGTCAAGCTAAATGTTTCAAAATTTATGTATTTTGAAAAATCTCTTATTCCACTGACAGCTTTTAAGTCTTTATATAACAGGACACTTTTGTAAGACTAAGTATTTTTTAAAAGATGATGACATGTAATGATGGGCTAACATAATTATAGTGAAGATCAACATTTGTTTCCAAATAATGTCATTTTTTTGTCATCTGACTGATGATTCGTGTCTCAATAATATGTTCAGCCAGTTGTTTTGGAACGCTTCATCATATCAACTATCCTTCTAAAGTGGATGGTGTTAGATGAGATGGGTAGACATCTCTTCAGTGTTGAAAGAGAAATTAGGGTGGGTACATATGATCATCTTGTCATTTCACTGTAACTAAATATCTTCCTATAAATCTGTTTTCATATGCATTATTAAACTCTCATAGTTGTAGGTTTACTTTTGGTTTATTTGAAACTTCAAGTTTTATTATTATTCATACATATGTAGTGTAACTCTTTGAATTCATGGGACATGTATGTAGTTGCCCACTATGTTCAGGGATTGAATTACAGGAGCATGGATGTTAGGAAACAAAGTTGGGTCCTCTAGAAGAAAAATAAACATTCTTATACACCAAGACTTCTCTTTTACCATCTAGATACGAATCTTAAAACACTTCCTAAAGAGAAATCAAAGTACATTTGTTCAAAACATCCATTTTCTAATCATCAGATCCTATTGAAAAGCCTGCTATTCGGTTGATTTCTCTACTCTTGTCATTTTACTCTGCTATATTTTTTGTTGCTTTTTAATAAATATTCAGTGAAGACTGTGAATGAATGGTTTAAGGGGTTTCTTTAGTAATGCAGAAGAAATGAATGGTTTTCCAAAGAGAAACAAGTAACTCAAAGCATTTATCAAGCAAGCAGTTTGCATTCTGCTGAAAGAAACTGTTAATTTCTGCCATAAAATAATTACTCCTAGTGAGAGACGCTCTAGTTTAAAAAGAGAAACTCTTGGACAGCTTTCTAACTCAGAGAACAACAATGAGTTACATGTTTCAGAGGCCCTACATGATACTTTCCAATGATAAGGCTAACTTAAAGCAAAATAATGGTCCAAAGTATACTTCCACACACCTCTGAAGACTCCTTTACTAGTTGCTTTTGTTTTCTTTTGAGTGCTATGAAACGTGGTAGTAAAAATATGTCTCATCGGTTTTTGTTAGTTACAGAGAAGGAGACATTTTGATTAAGTGGGGGGGGGGCTTCAGGATCAAGCATAACACAGATTTAGAAAACAACCCTTGATAATGAGAAAAGAAATATAAGTGTAAATTGTGGGCTAACATACCTTTGGATACAAACCAGATATGTAAAAATGAATATGGCAGTAATATTTTTGACAGTTTATCATCCACTTTCCTCTCATGGACAACTTATTCTATTTTTTACATTATTCCTTATTATTATTATTACAATTTATTCACTTTATATACCACGTGTAGCCCCCTCCCTCATCTCCTCCCAGACATCTAGATTGTTTCCTGATTATGGCTATCACAAATAAGGCTGCTATGAACATAGTTGACCAAATGTCCTTGTTGAATGGATGAGCATCTTTGGAATATATGCCCAGGAGTGGAGGAGCTGAGTCTTGAGGTAGTGTTAGTCCCAATTTTCTGAGGAAGAACTAGATTGATTTGCAAAGTGGTTGTACAAGTTTACAACAATGTAGGGCAAATTTACAACAACTGTAGGTTATACAACAACCAACAACAGAGGACAGTTCCCCTTTCTCCACATCCTCTCCAGAATGTGTGCTGTCACTTGAGTTTTTGGTCTTAGCCATTCTGGTGGGTGTAAGATGGAATCTCAAGGTTGTTTTGATTTTCATTTCCCTGATGACTAAGAACATTGAACATTTCTTTAAACGTTTCTATGTTTTTTTTTATATTCCTCTGTTGAGAATTCTCTTCTAAGCTCTCTACCACATTTTTAATTGTTTTGCTTGGTTTGTTGGTGTTTAACTTCTTGAGTTCCTTATATATTCTGGATATTAGCCCTTTGTCAGATGTAGTGTTGGTGAAGAACACTTCCCAGTTTGTAGGCTGTCATTTTTTTTCTGTTCACCTTGTCCTTTGCTTTACAGAAGCTTTTCAATTTCATGAGATTTTATTGATTGTTTTACTGACTGTTGCTCTTAGAGCTTGAGTTGTTGGTGTTCTGTTCAAGAAGTTATATCCCGTGCAAATGAGGTGTAAATATGGATCTATCAGCATCTTTCTACATGTAGACATCTAATTTAACCAGCACCATTTGTTGAAGATGCTATCTTTTTTTCCCATTGCATAGTTTTGTATGGTTTTTTCATTGTTTTTTGTGGGTTTAGTTCTGTCTCTAATTAAATTTCATTAATCCACAAGTCTGTTTCTATGCCAGTACCATGCCGATTTTATTACTGTTGGTCTATAGTACCACTTGAGATCAGGTATCTTTGGAGATACCTCCAAAGATTTTTTTATTATACAGGATTGATTTAGCTATACAGGTTTGTTTGTTTGTTTCTTTCTTTCTTTGTTTTTTTTTTATATATAAAGTCGAGATTTGTTCTCTTAAGGTCTGTAAAGAATTGTATTGGTATTTGGATGGAAATTGCATTGAATCTGTAGGTTACTTTTGGTAGGATGGCCATTTTATTATTATTATTATTATTATTATTATTATTATTATTATTATTAATTACAATTCATTCACTTTGTATCCTGGCTGTAGCCCCCTCCCTCATTTCCTTCCAGACCTTGCTCTCGGTTTGTTGGAATCAGTCTTTTGCCTTATCAATAGCCTGAGTTGTTTGGCAACCTCTATGGCACTCCCTTTGCCAGCAAGTCAATTGAATAAAACACAGCCCTGCCAATGGAAGCCTCACCAAGCTACAAGAGATGGCCAGCTGAGAATTCCTAACCCTCTTTACTAGGAGTCCTCATTAGGATCATCTTCCTAGTTTCCAGGAAATTTTTCTTGCACTGAGATTCCACACCACCCACACACGCCCTCCAATTTCCAACCATCCCATCCTGTACTGTCTCCCTCTACCCTATCTCCCCTAACCTGATTCCCGACTCTCATCTCCACCTGTCCCGTGTTTTCACAGAAATTTCATTGTATTTTTTTTATTTTATGGCAATCTCTTAATCCCTCCTAGAGCACTTCTCTTTACCTTACAGTCTTGATCTTGGCACATTGGTTATCATTTACTTCATTTACATCCCCTTTAAGTGAAAAAATACCATATTTTTCTTTCTGGGTCTAGGTTACCTCACTCCAGATACTTTTTCATAGTCCCCTCAATTTATTTGCAAACTTCGTAATATCATTTTCAATAGCTGCATAATATTACATTGTGTAGATATACAACAGTTTCTAGATCATATCTTCACTTGAGTGACATCTAAGCTGTTTTCAGTTTCTGGCTATTATGAATAAAGCTTCAATGAACATGACTGAGCAACTGTCCTTGTGGTAGGATGAGGCACCTTCAGGGTATATACCCAAGAGTGGTTTAGCTGGATCTTGAGATGGCTTGATTGGCAACTCTCTGAAGAGGTTTTGTATTGATTACCATAGCTGCTGTACAAGTTGGTATACTTGCCAGCAGTGGAAGGATGTTCTCCTTGCTCCATATCCTTGTCAGAATGAGCTGTCCCATCTATTATTTGTCTTAGCCATTATGAGAGGTAAGGATGAACTGTCAAAGTAGTATTGACCTGCATTTCCCTGATAGGTAAGAAGGTTGAACACTTCTTAAAGTATTTCTCAGTGGTTCGAAATTTCTGCATTGAGAACTGAGAATTCTTTGTTTATATCTGGTCCTTATTTTTAGTTTCATGAGACACCATTTATCTATCTATCTATCTATCTATCTATCTATCTATCTATCTATCTATCATATCTATCTATCAATCTACTTATCTATCAATCTATCTATCATCTATTTATTTTTTTGGTATTCAATGAATTTAGAGGTAGACTTGGTCAAATTAAGCATTTAATCCAAATATTGATTTGATTTATATCCTTTTGTTTTAGTTCTACTCTTAGAAATGTCTGCCATTTCTAAAACTATTCTTCTCTTATTTATTTTTAATTATAGTCCCTGTGCTATCATTGTTCTGTATAGAAAGTCTTCTATTGTGCCAAAGCATTCAAGGCTATTTCCAACTTTCTTTTCTATCAATTTCAGAGTATCTGGTATTTTGTTGAGGTCTTTAATCCCCTTGACCTTGAATTTTGTGCTTTGTGATAGATGGGTATTTTGCAATCTTTTATTTGCAGCCATTCAGTTTGAATAGCCCCAATTGTTGAGGATGCTGTGTACTTTTCTCCCCACTGTGTATTTATGGCTTCTAAAACATCAGATGCCCATATGTATGTGGATTTATGTTTGACTCCATTGATCAGCATGTATGTTTTTAATGCCATACCATGTGATTTTTATTACTATAGCTCTCTAGTACAATATGAAATGCATAATGGTAGGACCTCCCACGGTTCTTTTATTGTTCAGGATTGTTTTGATATCCTGGGTTTTGTTTTTCTTTTCTTTTTTATTATTTTTCATCATCATCATTATTATTATTAATTATAATTTATTCACTTTGTATTCCAGCTGTAGTACTCTCCTCATAGCCTCCTCTTCCCACCCACTCTTCCTCTTCCCCCACCTATGTCCTTCCCTTAGTCCAATGATAGAGGAGGTCCTATTCCCTACTATCTGCGCCTAGCATATCAGGTCTCATCAGTACTGACTGGATCCTCTTTCTATGTGGCCTAGGAGGGCACTGGGCAGGGGGAGGTGATTATAGAGCAGGTAACTGAGTTCATGCCAGTGACTATCCCTGCTAGCCTTACTTAGAAACCCACATGGAGACTGAGCTGCCCATGGGCTACATCTGAGCAAGTGGTCTAGGTCCTTTCATGCATGCTCATGTTTGATTCATTGTTTTTCTATAACAATTTGAGACTTGTCCTTTCAAGATCTGAAAAAAAAAGTGTTTTAGTTTTGATGAGGATTAACCTAAATAAGTAGATTGCTTTTGGTAAGATGGCCATTTTACTATGGTAATGCTACCAATCTGAGGGATCTTTCCATCACTGATATCTTCAATTTTTTTTTCTTAAAAGATTTGACAATTTTATCATAAAAGTTTTACATTTGCTTGATTAGAGTTACACCAAGATATTTTATATTATTTGAGCTATTCTGAAAGGTGTTGGTACACTGATTTCCTTTTCAGTGCCTTTGTCATTTGTATAAAGGAAGACTACTGCATTTTTGGAGTTAATCTTGTATCCAGCCACTTTGTTGAAAGTGATTTTCATCTATAATCTAGCATTTCTTGGATTTCAGGTGTAATATTAGGGTCAGTTATGAATATTATCATATCATCTTCAAGTAATGATACATTCACCTCTTCCTTTTTAATTTCTATCATTTTAGTTATCATTTTACTCTAGCTAATACCTCAATATATATTGATTAGATAAGGAGAGAGTGGACAGCCTTGCCTTGTTCCTGATTTTAGTGGAATTGCTATGGGTTTCTCTCCATTTAATTTGATGGAAGCTATTGGTTTGCTCTAAATTAGCATTATTATATACTATTATGTCCCTTGTGTCCCTAAACCTCTCTAGGACATTAATCTTGAGAGAGGCTGGATTTTCTGCATCTAATGAGATGATTATGTGGTTCTTTTCTTTCAGTTTCCTTATATAGTAGATTACATTTATTAATTTTTATATGTTGAATCAGCCTTGCCTCTCTGGGATGAAGCCTACTTGATCATAGTGGATCATTATTTTGATGTGCTCACGATTTGCTTTGCAGGTATTTTATTGAATATTTTTGATTCTATGTTCATGGGAAAAATGGGTGTGTACTTTTCTTTATTTGTTGAGTTTTTATGTGGTTTGTATAACAGAGTAACTGTGGTCTCATAAAATGAATTAGGCAAGGTTCTTCTGTGTCTTTATCATGAAATTAGAAAATTGACATTAACTATTCTTAAAAAGGTAGATCTTTCCATGCATGGTTCATGGT